>JAPYYZ010002507.1:0-13720 GCA_030522705.1 Eretmocerus eremicus | reverse complement strand
AGGTACGAATTTCAAAGGAGCAGATAAAGAACTCAAGGCCAGACTCAGCGCTGCATCTGCTCAGTCTCAGGAAATAGCTGCAACTTTGGCCAACCGTGGGACTCAGTGGCGATTCAATCCTGCCGGAGCACCTCACTTTGGTGGAATCTGGGAGGCAACTGTCAAGTCGATCAAGTATCATCTTAGAAGAGTAATCGGAGATTTCAAACCCACTTTTGAGGAATTTTCGACCATTCTCTGTAAAATTGAGGCTTGCTTGAATTCTCGTCCACTTGTCCCTCTGTCAGATGACCCTAACGGTCCCTCTGTCAGATGACCCTAACGACGTACAATCTTTATCACCTGCCCATTTCCTCATCCAATCCGATTCTTACCTGGTTCCAGAGCCAGACTATAAGGAAGAGGAAATTCCTATCTCAAAACGATGGCGAATCACTCAGCAGATGGTGCAAAGCTTCTGGCGCCAGTGGTCTAAGGATTATTTGCAGACGCTAACTCAACAACACAAATGGCAAGTGATCTCGTACTCGTGCGAACAGAGAATACTTCTCCTGCGCAATGGCCACTTGCCCGTGTACAAGCTGTGCATCTTGGCAACGACGATCTGCCACGAGCCGCGACAGTACGCACTGTCACATCCACGTTCGACCGGCCTATCACGAAATTGATTCTACTCGTTCCCGACAATGAAGATAGTTCCAGTGATTCTTATCACTAGTTGTGAATGAATTTATATTGGATTTTATAGTTCCAGTGATTCTACTCACTAGTTGTGAATGAATTTATATTGAATTTTGACATTTTTATGAACAACTATTGCATTGTTGTGTGCCTGAGCTCATAAGGAATTAGTATTGTATTCAACTTTTGATAATTTTTAAAGAAATTATAGTGGGCGGAAGGTTCGAAATGCGTGAATCAAATGTTCGAATTTCTATAGTTACGCGCCTTAGTAACAACGCCATCTATTTGTCGTCCATGAAACTTCACTTATTATCGAGCCACGGAGCCAGGCACTCGTAGCGCCATCTCCAATGAATCTACGTTATATTTTTTAATCGTAGTCTGCTCTCCCGCTCTCCGCAATTATTGAACAACTGTGAAAGCTGTCACATCGCAACTTTCCTTCGTTAGCGGTACCTGCCAGTAACCTCTTTATCAAGTCAATCGTAGAAATATATTTCGCTCCTCTGAGTTCGTCTAGTGTTGTGTTTACTTGGGGAATAGGATAGGCATCTTCCTCCGAGTTGTCGTTGACCTCCCTGAAATCGATGCAGAACCGAGGTTTCCATCTTTTCTCTTGACTACAGTCTTCCCTCGCTAACGCAAACGACTAAAACACGAACTAATTGGTTAATGCAAACAAAATTTTGCCCCCTCCAAATTAACATGGGCGAGTATAGGGGATTTCGTCCTAACACGAAATTTCTCTCTAACACGAATCTCGAATGAATTTTCGTCCCCGCGGTCATCTGGATCTTGGTCTACCCGGATCCGGTTCGTCAACAATGTCATAATCAGGCATCGTCGAGTGCTCAATTAAGAGCGATGGCACCGCGTACACAGGCGTCCGTCGATCTTGCAACGAGAATTTCCATTTGACGCTGAGTCGGGAGTGGCGTGGAGAAGAAAAAGGACATAGCACGATATTTCAACATTCCAAACTCTACGTTATCAACAATACTCGAACGAAGAGAAGAGTTTCACGATGCTATTGCTTCTGGAACCATAACAACGACTGTAAAACATCTTCGCGCTGAAAGATATGCTGAAATTGAATCAGCGCTATCCTCCTGGTTTTGAGAAATTCGGAAGGAGAACATTCCAGTGAGTGATTCTTTATTGCAAAGAAAAGCTCTAGTTTTTGCTGAAGAATTAGGTGTGCACGATTTCAAAGCTTCAAACGGATAGTTCATAGGATTCAAACAGCGTGAAAATATCACTTCTCGAATGATTTGTGGAGAATTGAATGAAGTAAATCGAGAAGATGCAGATAAATGGCTGAGTGTTTCCAGTGGAACTGAAAAAAAATTTCCAGGCCGAGATGAATTCAATTTGGACGGAGCTCTAAACTTCAAAAAACTTCAGATGGTTTCCTTGTGGACAGGGGATCTGAGTAATCCATTCCCTGGCTAATTTTGTTCATGAGTGATTTTGTTTATGAGTCTTCATTTGAATTAATTTGTATTCCTATCAATGAATGATGGAGAAGCCTCTTACGAATTACTAGGACATAATTGAGTATTTGAATGAATTTTTCCGAATAACGCAGCAAAGCAATGTTATTCTCTGATTTTCAACGCGGATCAGTTTGCGTTATCAGCATTTCTGGTTAACACAAATTATTTCGTGTCACAGAGGGGACCCGACCCCCTGCTCAACACGAATACCTATATAACACGAACGAAATTTTTACCCCTTCACATTCGTGTTAACGAGGGAAGACTGTATCACTACTGGTGAGCTCCATGGGCTCTTTGACGAACGTACTACTCTCCTTTCCAGCATCTTGTCTAGTTCTTGATTCATTATCTTCTGTTTCGCTGGGTTCCAGGGTCTATGCTTTTGTTTGATCGGTATATCGTTCCTCAACCGTATTTCATGTGTGGTCAAAGGCGTGACCCCTTGACTTCTGCGAATAACCATTTCTCCTCATCAATGACTTCTCGCAATCTTCTTTCCTCTTGCGTTGACAAAACTACCAGTCCTCTGAAATTCGTCACTGTGCAGATATCGGGGCTTTTACCATATCCTGAACTTAATTCTTGTCCATTCAAAATGATCTTCATATTTAACCGGCGCAGTATATCCATCCCAAGGAGAATGTCGCAACCGAGAGTTTCCATAATAGAGAATGGATGATGAATTTCAGCTCCGAAGATGTCTACTGTCCCAGCTACTTGCCCTGTCAGAATAGTCGCCGACCCATCAGCTAAGCCCGCTGAACTGTGCTCGGTCACGTGTGTCCATTTTTCATCTACGCAAGCTTTTTTTACTTCTGCATTCACAAACGAGTGGACTGATCCTGGATCGACGAGAGGAAGAAATCGCCGGTACCCTATTCTTGCTTCAATGTAGTATCTTGGTTCGTCTGGGGCGGCTTGATAGTATTTCGGCCCCCTTGTCGTTTCCCGGTTTCGAACATTTGCAGTCGCGGGTGAAGACATTTTCCTTGCCGCACCAAGAACAAAATCTTTTGGCTGCATTTTTGCAGTTGAACCTAGCGTGGCCCCTCTGGCCGCATTGCGAACAATGTGACCGTCGGTCATAGGTTGAGGTTACTGCCATGGTGCTACTTCTGTATTGCGACCAGGTGTCCTTGGAATCTCTCTGGATTTGGTTCGATGTTTTTTTGATTTCTTCAAGCCTACTCATGAGCTCTTCCACTGATGTCATACTGGCACGTTGCATGTGCAAACGGTATTCTGCTTTCATTTGATAATCCAGGGTGTCTAGCTGTCGTTCGAGATCATTCTCCTTCTTCTCATTGAGGTGAGTATTGATATTACGGAATTGCGGATCGTCTCTGCGGTGTTCTGCCACCTTCCGGCTATCTAGTGGTCCAGGTTACGTAGTTAATTCGGTGACAAGAATTATGACCTCATACTTTCTTGAATTTTCTTCCAGTCCCGATTGTCGCCGATCATGTTCCGGTACCATAATTGTACATCTCCTTTGAGACCTTCCAGTAAACCTGTTACGAGATCTCCATCCAACAATCGGTATGCTTTTTGCAATTCCGAAATTTTTTTGAGAAAGGTATATAGGTCTTTTCCGTCGAAATGGCAGTTCCATTTTCTCATAGTTTCTAGCGTTCGAATGTGTTCTGGGACCGGCTGTTCTACAACTATGGTACGGCCAATACTTCCTGTGGCTTCATCTTCGACATAATCTTCGGGAGCTTCTGGTCTATCCTCGAATCCTTTCAGATTCGCCCGGACAAACTGGACTAGGCGTTGTCTCAGATCATCCATGTCTCCAGACGTGTCTGATTGGTAACTGGTCAGCTCTGCGATGCCTTCGGTTTTCTCAGCTTGTATATTCAGGAAACAGCGATCATCTCGTCTCACTTTCACTACTATTGTACAATATACATGAACTCAAACGAGTCAGTAATCCAGCACACCACCGGGAACTGCTTGGGCGCCATGTAACCGAGGGATTCTGGGGACTCAGGATCAGGATTCATCAGGATCAAATTGAACAGACAACGTTACGATGAAAAGATATATTTGAAGAAATAGTATTGGAATCAAATATGTATATAAATTGTGCTTTGAACAATTCCGATGGCGGTGTGCCCGATGACTGATACACAGGTATTTTACAATGTACTGCGGTACCCCTCAAAGAACCAGTGTGTACAAATCATTATTACAATATATCAGACGGAATAATTGTACGGGCGGCCTTGCTCACTACGAAAGCTCCTCCTAGTGAATGAGTCAGTGACTTACTGGCGGGTACATTGATTGGAACTCCCCATGAATGTTCTCGCCCCAGTCATGCAACGCGGACGAGTTACGCAGGTAGATCAACGGCTCATCCTCATCCTGGTGGCTTCCAGAGCAAGGAGAATCGGCGCGGTCGGTCTCCGGAGCTCCCGGGTACTGATGTACGGCTCCGGGGCTCCCAGAGTATACTGCTCTCTAGTTCTAGTGCTTCTAGGGTGGAGAGGAATCAAAGGAGCTAGTGCTCGGGACTCTCAAAGATAGCTGGTGAGTGAGGCTCGAGCTCCGAGCCGACTGACTAAGGGGCCGCCCTTGTCTTCCCTCAAGGTGTGTGCCTTGCGTGTAAACGTGTGTCTCTTTGGCGGTCAATCACTCAAACCTGTGGCCGGTTTGGCGCCTTAGTGCTGGTGTACATACTGCGCGAGCGCACCGGCGCTTAACGGGTTGCCTTAGTGCAGGGGTGCTCGTCGCAATCTTCCCAAGAGAGAGATGGGATCGAGGACTTCAAAAGCATGTAATCTATCCCAGATGGAGTCAGTTATAACTAGTACTTCAAGTGTGACGAGTAATACCTCGGTGCTTCAATCCTCTCACCTCCTCCCGAAATAGCTGAAACATCATCATTTCAACTCAGAATTTAGAATAGGTCTCATTAATTTCGGAGCTTATAATTCCATTCCGAACGTTCATGCTGCGAACAATAAATTCTACTACGGAGAGGATAAGATCATAACCATCCGAACTGGATCTCATGAGTTGCAAGACATAGAAAGATATTTGAACAAGAACATCCGAGAATTGGAGAAATTGACGGATTCTCCGATCCAAAACAATCCGCAGATAAAGTAGTTGGTAATCGAAGCACTTCGAAGAGAGATTTGTACTGACAGAAGTCATCAAGGTGGCTCAATTCTCAAGGCAAAAACGTGGCACGTTTCACTTTTTCCGGTGAACATAATTCAAGTCAATATCTTAAAAATAGAGTGTAATTTGGTGTCTGGAGCCTATGTAAATGGTGTAGAAAGTTACACGGTCTATAAATTGCACCAAACGTTACAGCCGGCTACAAGATTTCACTAGTTCCCAACAACATAATCTATCTACCAGTTCAAGTTCGATCATTCAACAATATAGTACTACGTATTTGTGATCAGACTGGTAATTTTGTTGATTTCCGAGGAGAGGAAATCACCATACGTCTACATTTGCGAGAGAGGGGATGATTCTATATAACAGTAGTAAACCTCTATTTAGTAGCAGATGTTTTCATGCTCCTCGCGAGTTACCGTCTCGCTCAGCAGGGATTCATCGTTGCAAGAAACTGCTCACTCGAAAGAATATCCAGTTTTTATGCTCTCTGGGCTTCAAAATTATCAAAAATGGCCACCATCGATCAGAATCTGATCATGAATTCCTAATTAAATACGCTGCTAAATCATGTTAGCACAATTTCTAAACGCCCTTTCAGAAGAGTGGTTTCCGCTCTTCCGCTGTACCTGTAGCTCAAGCGATATTTTCGAATTTTCCCTAAGTCGATTGTTGTTCTTCTCCGAGCTTATCTTATTGATACAAGAATTCATATCCTAGGCGTCTAACGCCCTTGATCATGCATCATGATGAGTTTTTTCCCCACTCTGATCAGAACTGTTTGGGTCAGATTAGAACACAATTCGAGGCTAGGATGCTAAGATGGTCCTGCGTCGAATATCAAAGTGAGGAGAGTTTGAGAAATCGTGTTCGACATAACCTGAGAGTCACTTTACCTGAGAGTCATACGAATTTTTTTCTTATCCTTCAAAAAAATTCATGAATATCATTCATTACAATGTGATAAAAATCTTCACTTATAATTTGGATTCAATAGAATCTCAAACTTACACAACTTACAATAAATCGAGATAAATTCCATCACCTATTGAAATCATCAATTGTTCTTCCATTCATTTCAAATTTGAGAAGATTCTATTCTTCAAGAAGGATCAATAATATTGTTCAAGAGTTATGGTAAACGATAAAAACACACAAGACGAAGACACAAGGAGGAAAGATGGGAAGAAATGGTATGGCGTAATTTTATCAAGGGTAGTGGGTGAAATATGTAACGTACAGTGGATAGATTTCGGCGAGAGGAAGAAGAAGAGCTTTGTTCCATATTATTCAGAGGTATATTGGAGGGAAAAAGGGGGATAAAAACATGGATTGAGAAAGGATTTCATTTGTAGAGGTTGTTAATTCATTGTTCAAATCCAATTTTCCTCTTCGAGTATACCTTTCAGCTATATGAAACAAAGCTCTTCTCGTTCGTTTTGCCAAGAGCTATCGACTGTACGTCACACATTTTACAACTGAACATTCACGAGATTGAGAAATAGAATTTTATTTGTAGCTCTCAATTAATGTTGGCATGAGTATCGTTTTTTTCGTTCACCAAAACTCCTAAACGGTACGGGCGATCCTCTTGGAATTTTGAGGCGTTATAGAGAATCATCAAATTGAGAGCTGAGTCTCTTCCGAGCCCTTAATATAGGATACATTCTTATTTGTGAATTTTTAATCAAGCGAGTATGATTTTCGTTGTGTGTAAAAGTGTGATATTTCTTATAATTCAGGATTGAAAAATATGAAGGAGATAATTATGACGTAATTTGATATTCTGAACCAATTGGTTGATACACATTCCCCATTTAATGGATTGGAAAGGAAATTGAAGAAGCTATATGAATTAATTGATTGATTATTGATTTAAAAAAAAAATTAAGAGATTGAATGAAGAATTTGTATCAACCAATCGATTCATAAGATAGAAATGAACGGGTATCATGTTCTCCAAATTTTTGGGTACTTATATAGAAAAAATATCATAGTTTTGATATGAAGAAAATTGCAAATATGACAGTCGCGTGATTAAAGCAGCAAAAATCGAAATGTACTCTACATAAAAGACTCAAACTGGAGTGAAATGTTAGTTTGATGATTTTCTATGACTCCTCGAAATTCCAAGAGGATCGGCCGTACCGTTCAAAAGTTATCGTGGATAATGAAAAAACAACACACACAGACACGGAGGGTAGACCGGAAAGAATGCGATGAAGTAATTTTATGGGAAGGGAGTGGGTAAAATGTGTGACATACAGTCGATAGATCTTGGCAAGGAGAAACAAGAGAAGCTTTGTTTCATATGGCTAAGAGGTGTAATGGAGGAGAAAAAGGTATTTGGAGCATCAGATAGGCAAGAATTTCGTTGTCACAAATACAAAGCTTCCTCTTTGAGAAAGCAATATGTAAGGTCTTATACTCCATATAATTTTATGAATTATGGGGAAAATGATGAGGTTAGAATTTAGATCAATTCAAACGATGAATACATACTATCTTGCGAGAGTTTTCTCTACCTCGAGGGAAGCGTGACTCTTACGAATATTGTTGCTGAACCAAAAATTTCTCCAACCAATGATTTCCCAGCATTTTTATTCGATGAGATTCGATACGAGATCAATGGAGTTTGTGTAGACGAGATCAGGAATGTTCTAATAACAACAACTATAAAAAATCTACGCACTATAACCGATAATGGAGATGACAATAGTGCCAACATGGGTTGGCATACACCTCATTTTGAGAGAATTAGCCCTAATCACGCATTCAACGTGTGTATTCCAGATTACTTGGTTTTTGCGAGGATTATAGGAGAATTATGATGAATGTTAGACATGACTTGATCTTGCTTCGATCAGAGACTGATGATAATTGTGTACTTGTTGTTCAAGATGAGACAGACTTTACATCTACTCCATCAACAATTCAATGGTGGGTTCCACACGTCTATGTTGACGATCGAACACGATTACACATGCTTCAAATCTTAAAAAGAGGTCTGTATCTTCCGGTTCCCTCCAGAAATTGAGAATTGCTCGAGTTCCTCATATTACATCAGACAAATGAGCACGTATGGGCTGTCAAATCGACGAATCAATTGAGGAAACCTCGATATATTGTTCTTGCTCTGCAGACAGAAAGAAAGAATGAGGAAAAAAGAACATGTTATTCATTTTGATCATTGTACACTTTCAAACGTAAGGCTGTATCTCGAGTCCAACATATTCCCGTACGAGAACCTCAATTTGGATTTTGAAAACAGAAAAAATACGAGCATCGCTTCAGAATGCTCCAGTCTTTTGTATCATCCTACTATCAAAATTTTGCACGAGGCTTCCATCCACAAATCAATCCCGTGGATTTCGAATTAAATTACTTAATAGTGGTTATAGATTGCTCGCGACAGGATGAATCCATCCAGAGCTCAAATGTGGACATTTGATTGGAGTTTGAATGGAAAGAAAATATTCCTGCTGATACAACAGCTTATTGCCTCATATTCCACGATGAGATGATTGAATACAAACCGATGACGAATATTGTTTACAAAGTTATTCAAGCATTTCCCATTCTCAGAGTGTGACTGAATTAAGGATTGAGTACATGATGAGTGCTGGGCAAATGGAGGAAAAAACTGATTCGGAGCACTTCACCCCGACGAAGAAATCAGTTATCTTGTTTGTAGATTTACAAGGATTCCGGGGTGTAGAGAAATTTATCATCAAGGAAGCCTTCATGGCAGATGCGAATGCACTCAATTACGATCATTGGCTATTCATGCCTCCTATTCAATCAAGAATCTCTCTGAAGGAGGTAGAGTAGCAGCAAAATGGTGTACGGAACATCATCATGGGTTGTTCTGGAATCAGGGTATCATCCCTTACGCTGAAGCTGGGATGAGATTTGAAGAGAATGTATCAGATGCCTGCAAGTCAAATGATGGTCAACCGATCTACATATTTATAACAGAAAATGAGAAGGAGACGTGGCTGAAACAACTGGCACCAAATTTCTCCCCAACACATCCAAACATCGAAGTTATCAATGTGTATGATGAATTCCCCATATCTGAGTATGATTATAATGAGAGCAACTATTCATTCGACCCATGTATGTTCCACAATAATGAACGCTACAGATGTGCTCTGAGAGCTATATGTTTGATAGCTCACGTGGGAGCGAATTGTAAAACGTTTCATCCACAATAAAAATTCTTCTGGAATATTTTCTGATCTTTTTGTTCTCAATACAATTTCAACCCTATAGATGGCAGTATTTGGAAATTCACTTCAATAATTGATGCTTTGACGGAGAGATTTATGGAGGAATGAATTTTCTTGGTTCGCGTCAGTGTAGCAATGAATGTTGACAAGTTCGGAAGTTGTCAGGAGGGTGCAACTGGCATCTTTTATAAAAACCCTCTATCAATCTTGAAACATGATTTACTCGTGAATACTGACGAAATCAACAAAAACTTACAATCTCTTGAGACAAAAGTACAATCACTGGATAACGATGCGAAAAAACATGGTTCGCAAGTGAATTCTTTCGACGAAAATATTAGAGCGAATGAAAATGCTATCGTCGAATTGGGAATACAGATGAGTAAGACCGTATAAAAAATCGATGAATATACTGGAGAAATTGCAGATGTATCCTCTAGATTAGCTGCAAATGAGAAATACTTGGCAGATTTCGACCACAAAGTCAAGGAGGTTGTTGAAGAATATAAACGTGGAATAGAGGTTCTCGAGGAGAGTGTGAAATTTTATCAGAATCAGGTAGAAATAGGGAGGAACAGATCGTTTCTTGAAAGAGTGGATGACTATTCAAAGGAAGTTACCACGTAAAGATAAAATATGTCCTATACCAACAAATATAGTTCAAAAAGGATACAAGTAGTTAAGGAACTACATGCTCCAGCCAGGAGAAATTTCCCTCGGAGGAGATTGGAGTGAAAACTGCAAACGATTTGTGGCAGATCGGTCTTGCAATCATGATTAATCAAGCGAGATTTGATAAGAATTTCAAATGTATTCCGACTGTCATAGACGTTCTACTAAGTATGCTTGGGCTGAACCACTGAAAACGAAGACAGGTAAGGATGTGACTCGTGCTTTTGAGAAGATTCCCAAAAGAGTCGGCTCAGAGAACTCTCCGGCTAATGTTCAAACTGACAAGGGTCAGGAATCCTATAATAACCATTTTTTAGCACTCATAGAGCGAAAAAAGATAAACTTTTATTCAACGTACAGCATTCAGCAGTCATGAAGAGGTTCTCGTGGAATGGCTTGAGATAGATCATGGACACAAGAGTTGGATCCCACGAGAAAATATCTTTTGATGAGATCTGTGTGTGGGCGGTCCCACACTGAATTATTCAACACTGATCAATGTGAGAATAAAATTTTCGGTGCTCGGGCGCAGAACCAGGAGGATGAAATGGCTTTCGGTGTGACCAGTCGACTTTGCAAGCTCATCAATCTTGCTTGAAGCGTTCCAGTCATTAGCAGATGAGGTGTGAATCCATTTGGCAGGGGAATTCGTGAGTAAATCAAATGTGTCATCATTCTCAAATGATTTGCAATGAACGTTGTGCTGAATTTATTTTGAATTTCAGTAATCAAACAGTAAAGATGGAGCAGAGTCAGAGATCTGTTCACGGTTTCTTCAGACGTACCTATACTCCAATGGATATTGGGGAAATTAAACTCGACTATGCGTACAAGTATCTAAGATTTGAACCTGCGAAAGAGGAGCAAATTGCAGTCATTCTGAAGGGGTCTTTTTGAATGATTCTACCTGCGAATATGTATTGCTGGCTCCGCGAGAATCCGGAAGAATTTTCCAGTTTGCGAGGCGAGGTTGACCGCTCAAGATTGTGGATGATATTTGAACGGATAGGGAGTGGACTACTGAGCGTAGAAATGAATCGATTCGATGCACCGATAAAGTTGGCATGTCCCGATTGCGATAATGATGATGATGATTTTGAGAGCTGGTGGGAATCGAGAGTGAGGGATAAATCATGACTCACTATCTAACTATCTGATTCTTATGACGTATCCCTCTCAGCTAGAATAAGATCATGATGAGAGCGTCTTGAGAGATGTGTGCTTGCTCCGACATAGAATGAGTTGACAAAAGTCATATGCAATACAAAATCCATAGAACTACAACGTCCCGAAAGTTCATCACGGCTCTCAAACGCGAAAGTTGGGGCGAGCACGGACTTTTCCGCCGCACGCTGGGGGAACGAAAATATATCAACCTGTTGTGCGCTAGCGGTGGGGATCTATTTTCGTTCGCGTGCGAGCAAAGGTCAGATAGACCTCGTAGCAAATTGCGAGTCATGAGCCCGTACGCTTGCCATGGAGAATCATGGCGAGCACGCTCATGCATACGAGCGCAGCACCTACGCAAATTCTCTTCGTACGGCTCGCAATGGCTATTAGAGGGAACCCATACCAGCGATTCAGCAGCTCACACGCATTCCTCTCATCACTTTGCCATTGCGCAACCGGCCTGCGCAGACAGACCGTCGCGCGAACGAAAATCCCCGAGCGGGCACGAGAATCGAGCGCGCAACCGCGCAGCACGGTTCGAAAATAGCTGCGTGCGAACGAAAATGTGCGAGCTGGGTTCGGCGCGCTCTCCCTCCTCCGTTAGTGCAGACTCGTTCGAATGGTTGCGCGCGCACCGCCGCGCGGTATTTTCACCACCCGGAGCGAGAGCGCATCTCCGCTGTACAATTCTCGCACACAGTCTTGGATCCTCCTGTACAGGGGGATGTGTGTGAGCTTTCGGCTCGAGAACTTCCCAGAACGATTCGCCCGGTCTCCCCGGAATCTATTTTCGAGCGCCCCTTTCGCACTGCGACAGCTACTCGGGTGACATCGCCGCAAAAGGGCCTCTGCCACTAAGATCACGCGGTACCTGAGGGCCTCTGGAAACATCTCCAGGAACAGCACACGAGGAACCTCCCTAGAAGGCCACTTTTGAGTGGAATTCCTCCCGACCTGGGTCTGACCTTAGCCCAGGCCGACGCCACCCGAGAGAGTGCTCGTCATGGAAGTCCTGTTCTTGGGGGAGATGTCAGCTGCGCTGTGCTTTCGGGGACCCCTATACTACTCACTTCTAAATGTACATGGGATCTACCTACTTGAATTATTCCTGTTCGGGCAGTTTACAGTTCACCCGCAACAGTCATTCTCGAGCAATCGGGCAGCTCTTCACGTCGCTCGCACGGCAACGACGCGACGCTGCGAAGCGGGCCGCTCCACTCGTGTGGCTCATCGCGTGCGCGCTGCGACAGTAGTTGGAAGGCAGTCCTCGAGGCAAGATTCCTGTCACGAACGTCTCTCGCACAGTCTCGCGATTTTGTCGTCGCGACTCACGCTTCGTATTCACGGTTCTCTCTCGCCCGTTTCCAGTAAGAGCTCGCGGTTAGCACGTGTCACCGCACTCCGTTTTCTGAAGAATATATATACAGTGTAATCTAACCGTGTGTTGAGTTCTTCCGACTCCTGTCTCCCAGGATCTCCGGCATCCCGAGCGAATCACTCATCTTCTTTTACAGAAGAAGTGAGAAGCTAAAACAATTTCTGAATACGAGAGGGTTCTAACCACATGATTTATTTCAATATATAAGCATTCTAATCACTTGTCCCTTTTATTATAATTGATCTCTCAATCATGTATCGGAAGGAAATTCAAGCCTCATTATCAAATATTCAAGTGTGAGATTTAGTATCTGATTATTTTATATACGGTATACGTCGTATTGATCATCTCTCCCTAAAATACAACTATTCAACTGAAAGAATTCAATTGTAAACCATCGATTAATGCAATCATTAGCTACGGTTTTGATGGTCATCCTACTTGATCATCCATGGTCATCTATTTTGGGCATCTCGAGCGGGAGAGTTGTCATGGCGGATCTCTTAGTTTAAATGAGTTACGATGGTTTGACATTGAATTTCGCCAAATACTTCGCGGAGAACGTCTTCTATTTCTATCCATCCCGTATCAACAGGCGTTATTCAGATCAAATTGATAGTCTTTATCAACATGCCTCTGAGCGCGACCGAAATCAAATTCCCGTCTATTTGAATCGAGCTGTGAATTACAGTGCCTGAACTCTCCGCTATTCGTTGATCTATCCGCCTTACTGCCGTAATCGCCCGTTTTTCGTGTTGATTTGCAGAACTGTTGCACTCTCCTCTCCACAATGTAACCCACCTTGACCGCGTCTTCGATTGGACGGCACTCGCTCAGCAAATGACCGCGAATCGTGCAATAGATACAGTATTCCGCATCTCAAATTTCCTTGATACACTCTCTCTCTCTCTCCCTCTCTCTCTCTCTCTCTCTCTCTCTCTCCCTCCCCC
>JAPYYZ010002506.1:0-21538 GCA_030522705.1 Eretmocerus eremicus | reverse complement strand
ATTTTGAGAGCCTTGGTGAGGAGTTCTATCCGTTCATCTTCACTCAAATCAGTCTTCTTTTCAAGCAAGTAATCATAGTGAAGGCCTGAATAGTAGGATGAAGGTGATTTGAACGTTCGAATTGGAATTCATTTGATGATAGCGATGTAGAAAGAATCCACTCACTCAGCAGCAGGAGGAATCTCTCTCGATCGATGAGCTTTATCGCTCTCCCAGGGATCGCGTTCTCCACTTGAGTGGTATCAAAAGCCAAGTCAGCACCTCCACATGTACCTGCTATACACAATTCTACGAGGAATAATCAGAGACCCCGTGTGTACAGAGATGCCTATGGCGGAGAGCAATGACGTCGGGATCCTAGAGGTAATAGTCGAACTCATATGAGAGATCATTGATATTAATATTATAATTTATTATTCGATTAACTTACTTGATAGTGCTTCATTCCTAGCTCGAACAGATCGAAGTCGGCGGAATAGGCGCTTACTCATTACAAACTGCTTGCAGCACTATCATTCGAGATCTGGTCAAGGCTATCGCGAGAGAAGAGATTTCAGGTACAAATCTGTTCCGGGTACCCATGGCGAACAGGTAACATTATCATTTCGATGTCCTTTGTGCCGTTTTTAACGCTCAAGATTCTGGTGCAATCTGAGTGTACGGTACTGACAAACCAATTTCAGATATGCGTGAAGATTGCGATGAATATTCTTTTTTTTGCGCTCTCATTCATTCAGTTGACCGAATCTAATTCTTATGCGGTCTTATTTCCGGAAATCTCAATCAATATAGCATTTCTCATTGATTTCTATATGAAAATTTTCATTGAAACGACAACACACATCTTATGTACCGATGAAAAGACCATTGACTTGGCTCTTGATACCACTCAAATGAAGAACACGATCCGAGAGAGATTGCTCCTGCTGCTAAGTGAGTGAATTCTTTCTACATCGCTATCATCGAATGAATTCCAATTCGAACGTTCAAATCATCACCTTTATCCTATCATTTGAGCTCTTACTATGATTATTTGCTTGACTAGAAAACTGATTTGAGAGAAGATGAACGGATAAAACTCCTCACCAAGGCTCTCAAAATATTGTCAAGATGTAAGTCGAGCGTACGGCAGAAAGCGATTGACAGGTACCGCAACGGAGACGATGACATCAGAAAGAATTGAATCTGTATCCTGATATCAATACTGCTCATACTCTCAGCTCATACTTCCTAGCAGGTCTATTTTTGTAATCCCAGATCCCTATGCATTTTAATCAATAGTGAATAATCCTCGTCGAAATTCTCAGACGATGCTTTTAGTTTCCAATTTTGAGTTGGAAATATCATTTATCGTGCGATTATATATGTGAATGTACATGATGATCACGTTGAATTTATCCGATATCTCCATTGTTGAATTATCCGGGTCATTAAATACATCTATTTTTTCAATAATTTGCGTTCTCAATGACTTAATTATCTGTGAAATAATATATGAAAAAATGTTGAAGATCCGACAAGATGTCCTGATGTTGGAATCATGGAATTCCTCTCTGTTTGATAGAATATTGCTTCATGCTTTAACCACTAACAGTACAGATTGTCTGTGATGAGAATGATTGAATGTCTTCGAAGTGACGGGTGGAGTGCTGCTCATAATGAACAACAAGATCAATGAAGGCGTAATTTTTCTTGCAGAATTCAGCATGCAAGACGTTCCGCAGGACGTCCGGCGGTAGGTGACGAAAACGACCGTAACGGTCACCTCCTGACGTCCCGCATGACGTCCGGCAGTACGTGACCATTTTTAAGGGGATGAAAAGAGCTTCCTTGTTTGGTATTCAGCTAGTACGCGTCGCACCGAAGCCATGAAAGAGTATCTTCAGCAGAAGAGCATTGATCAGATAATGATACCTGCTGGTATGACTGCATATCTCCAGGCACTTGATATGGCTGTTAACAAGCCATTCAGAGATTACACTGTCCTACAAATTTCGACTCATTTGTGTACATGAAAATCCGCGAGTCGTTCATGACGTGTTTTGGGATGCTGGATCCGAATCCGTTTTCAGAATTACTCACGTCACGTTTTAGAGAAAATCGGCGTCAAAGTCTCAAAAACGCGATTTTGATCACATTCAAGAGCTTCTCACACGGAAGTCAAGATTATCTCCCGAACTTGATTGGGTCTGGGGTATAGCCGATGAGAAGCTCTATCAGATGAATGTTATCTGATGAAAATTGCCCAATGAGTTTTCAAGATACCGCAATTGAAAAATGAGACCAAATTGTTAGAAAGCCTCAAGAGTTGCACCGCCCTGTGAGCCTCTCCAGAGGCTATTGTCCCTCAGCCCTCTTCGCGGCAGCGACCGACTATTGTTTTGGTCTCAAGCCACGTCCCACAGCTCCTGTGTACCTGGAGAGTTGTGTACATATATTTGCTTCAAGTGAAGCAAAGATGAGCTCCACAGTTCCTGTTCATTGTGGAGCCATCCATCATGAAATCATAGATAGAACGTATAGAACCCGACTGAATTCTAGAATGAGCGCTTCTCCCTTTTCAACAAGTGTCATACCTCCTGTTGATGTTGCTTCAGTCAATGCTGTTCAGTTAGACGTATACTCCTTGTTAAGCTGGCTTCTCATCCGGCTTCCAGTCTTGAGGATCGGTCCATCTCTCCTGACAAAGCCACATTGCTTGCGAGTGTATATTGTATTGTTATTATTGGATCAGGTGTACTTTTTATCAAACGGCATGGAGAATTCTACCGATCTCGGCCATTCCTCGCTCCTCAGAATCAGCCTGTCCCTTTGGACGGGAGTCTAGAGCGACTGGTGAAGTTTTTTTTTCATGGTTTGCAAGTGTATTCCGTTATTATTATCGCCTTAGATTTACTTCTCATGAAATGGCCTGCAGAATCCCATCGGTCTCGGCTCTTCCTCATTCCTCAGAATCGGTCAATACCTCCCTACTCTCAGAGTACCCAGATGACGTGCGACGTGAGAACGTCGCAGCCGTACTTGCGACCGTCTCCTCGCCTTCGCCCGGGTATTTCAGAGCGAAAAACTAATCTCGCTCGAAACTTTTCTGATGTTGAGGTACCCGGGCGGAGAAGAGTTGCCGGCGAGGAAAGGCTCGCCGAAGCGAGCAACCAGAGCAAGCCGAGCGGCAGCTGTGCAGCAACAGCAGCAGAGCCGAGCGTAGTGTGCGCGAGAGACGTTGAGGGCAGCACCCCCCGGGCGCGAGTTGGGTGGACGCGAAGGGGGAATAAGCCGCGAGAGACGCCGCGGAGCGGCACTCTTGGATAGCCGGCTGACGTGACGACAAGTTTAGAGAGTGACACCTCGAGTTCTGAAAAACGTAGAGCAAATTCAGAGAGTTTTGGAGTGGATACGCAGACGTGAAAGTTTCGGATCTAAGCCTGGACATTTTGCCGACGACGTCCTTTGAAGAGATAATGGACAGTGAGTACGGCTTTTGTTCCTGATCCCGGCTTTTGATCCTCCCTCGCTCCCTCGCGCTTGAGAGTCGTGCGCCACGGATCATTCTCGGGAGTGCCGTACTCGGGGCCTCGGCCGTGTCCCACGCGCGTATCCTGGTCGGGAGTGTCGAGCCCGGGCAAATCGCCCTTGCCCACGCGTGTCGCGTCGTTGCCCCCGTGAAGCGACGCGGAGGGTTAGTAGAGCTGCTCGGGCAGCTCAGTAGGGAATCGAGTAACCCTCGCCTCTCAGCGGTGGTGCCTTCTCGGGAGCCTGCCCCTGGAAGTTACGCAGGGCTCGAGTCGCCCTTGGCTGGTGCAGAGCAGAGTTGAACCCGTCAGGATGCTTAACCTCGGCCTCACGACCGCGGGCGCATACAGGCCATCTTGGCCACGAGGCCGGCCGGCGGCGGCCATTTTCGCACCGAGCACGAGGAGCATTTCGGGCGGAAGTCTCCACGCGGAACGCGCGCAACAGGGGGGGGGGGTCACGTGACGCGGAGTATTAGGGCGCGTACATGGATGTCGTCTCGCGTGGCGTAGATGTCGTGTCGCGTGGCTTAGGGTGTATCCGGGGAGGACAGTACGCCGTTGTCGGACGTGTGGGTTAGACTGCATACGTATGGAAGGTGCTCGCGTGTGTCGGCTAGGAGATGTAAATAGTGTGTATAGATGAACGGCGAGGTTATGAGGACTTTAGTAGTGGACTTTGTACATAAATAGAGTTCGAGTCAGTGTAGATAGGTGGCTTGCTTGCCATGGAATGAGAGGTGTACTTGAATGAAGTACAGTTATAAATAAATGGGCGCATAGCTGAAGGAAAATACATACTGGACCTATCATTTCCCAATAGATCCACCCCTTCCCCTTATTTACAGATGTACTCATAACCCGGACGTAAGTAGCTGCTCCGCCCTTCGGGCACGGGAACTTGGGCCCAATCCCGATCCGGCCAATATAAATGAGTTGTGACCTTAAGAGATAACATAACCTCACATCTCTCCGTCACAAATGGCGATCCTGCCAGGATCAGGTAGCACGTCCGGGTAAGCATAGAGGGTGAACAGATAGGTTAGGAGATGGGTCCTTTCTATTTCCATTAGCATTCGCGACCCGCTTAGGTGGCGCCACCGGTCTGAATAGTGAGTTCCTGCGATTTCGACGGGAAAATTTTTGTTTTCGCTGTCATTTGAGCAGCTAACCTCCAAATTCGACCGAATTTGTTGCGCACACCCCCAATAGGGTGGTCCACCCTCCCCTAGGGTTTTCTAGAGGAAATGAGGGAAATTCGAGTATTTGCACCCAAGTCACCGATCGGGCTGAAAATGAAATTGCCAGTGAACCGTCACTAGCCCGTTCGATTGCACTGTCGGAAACTTCTGGGACATTGTCAGTTTCGGAGCAAAAGTGCTTCAAAGTACAAAAGATCCTCCGATTCTGACTAAACTTGGGGAGCAGGCAGAACAAATTTTGCTCATCCATCTGAGCCAATCAGATAAGCCGAGCGATTCTTCGTTTTCGAGCTTTTGAGATTAGAAAATTACGGTTTTTCAATTCGTGACATCGAGTGGTCAAAAGGTTTCCCTGATAGAGCACACCTCGGAGGCATGAAGGAAAATTTGGTACCTTGACCTCAAGTCAAAAAAAAATTTCAAATCGAGATTTTCGAAAATTTTTTTGAAAAGTTTTCGTGACTTCTGGGATTGCACCTTGTAGAGGCTGTTTTGCACACCCAGTTGGTACTACTCCGGGATTTGTAACCTCATCCTAGCTCGTGGAGATTTAAATTGAAAATTTCGAAGAAGTTTTCGGAAAGTTTTTCAGATTTTTCCCAACTGTAGGAGGGGAATCGAGTCAGATCCTAGCTGCGTGGTATCACAGGGAGTGCCGCAGGGTCTTCTCGTGTCGTTGAGGTGGAAATTTTCCGATTTCGATCTTCGAGCGCTTCCGTGGCTTTCCGAGGGGGAACGTCGCCGCGTAATGTTACGAGTCGTATCCTGTTGATTCGGAACCGAGCGTTGGCGAGTGGAGATACGGGACGTCCGTCGAGAATACCCGGCGTGCGCACGACTCTCAACCCCAGTCCCACTGCATTGATCCCTCCCGACCCTAAGAGGGGGACTACCACGCGGGAGGAATCGGGAGGGGGAATCCAGCGTACCCAGAATTTGTCGATATCCCTTTATCCTATCCCTTCGTTTCATTTTCCAATACCTCTATTCCCTGCACGGTCTGGTGTGAGAATAGTACTGCTTGCCCACGTTGATCAGAGTAAATACTCGACCACGTTGGCGAAGTACAGATCCCACGTCATTGAGACTAAAGAACTCGATCACGTTGGATTAGGGAGGGGTACTGGATAGGAAGGAGTAGAGATTCATTGTAGCAGTAATAAAGATGGCAGATCAACAGGGAAGCAGTCAGGGCAAAACCCGCCAAGTTCCATCTCAGTCGTGAGATGATCGAGATCATATCTAAAGATCCTCGATACGCGGGTATAGCCAAAGTGGTGTACAGCACTTTATACCTGGAGTGTTGAAGCGAATGGACCAAGAGGGTCTGAGCCTGGGGGTTACCCGAGCACAGGTGAGGAATCGACTGATTCGGTCGGATATCGTACTCATCAGCCCGGAGGGGAAGGTACCGTGGGATTTAGCGGTCGATTTTCGCCCCATGGGAGATTCTCCATTGCCTTTAGCCGCATTGGAGCTGCTCGCGGACGACGAGAACATGTCCATATCGGGTGCCACATCTGCGGGCAGTAATGAGGAGGACAGGCAGAGCAACGCGAGGTCGGGGCAGCGGGCCAAGCGAGTGGTCCGGCGATCACAGCCATGAATACGGCGGTGACCACCGTACCCGCGGTCGTCGCCACGACAACGAGGGCGACTCAGTCGTCCACCGAGGTGACGATGGCTACGACCACCTGCACGGCAACGACCACAATGGCAGCTACCAGGCCCGTCGCTACGGCCACGTTTGCCCCCTCTCTCGAGGACCTTAGCATAGTCGCTACGGCTAGGGCTCACCAGAGCCTGGATCAGCACCCACTGCTGGCGGCTTTGTTGCAGGCAGTGACACACATCGCTACTGCAACGGAAACGTTGCTCTCAGGAATGCCGCCGTTGGCCCCGAGCTAGGGAAGCCCCGGATTTCTCGGGCCGATCCCACATGCTCCCACGGCCCATGCATCGCAACCCAGTGCACAGCAGCCTGAAGCCCCGGCTACGATCCGCGAACCGCGAGAGTCCGAGTCGGATGGGGATCGTCGCGTGGTAGCTAACCCAACGGAGGACCCTCACGCTGAGGATCTTCGCCAACCCCGCGAGCGTTTGTCCAGCCTCCGCGTTCCACCGCGAACGCAGCCTGTTGTGGAAACACCTCAATCGCACAGCAGCCGCCGAGAGCGAGTGCGAACTCACGGGCAGGAGTCGCAGCCACGAGTAGACGGGAGGCCGGCCCAGCGGGCGCCGCACAGTGGTCCAAATGGAATGAAAATGGGGACAGCGTTACGTCTTCTGGATTTTGATCAGATGAAGTCGCTCAGAATGGTAAAAAGTAGGTTTGGGCCTATTGAATCTGGATCCAAGTCCCTCGGAATGAGTTCTGGATGTATATGATAATGGCGTGGAGTGGAAGCGTGGAGAATGCTGAAAAATTATGAAAAATCTGTATAACTCGAGAGGGAAGCATTTTTGTCTATAGACATGTATAGACAAACTATCAGCATTTTTCACGAAAAATCTGATGGTGATCTGGGATTTGACCTTGAAGTTGACTTTTGAGGACTTTTCATGGCTATTTCAAATTTTTCAAAGGAGAACCATACTTTTGACGATGGCATTCGAGAGAGCAAAAAATTTCACGTTTATACAGATTTTTTTGGGACTTTTCAAAAACCACCCGTTCAGGTCACACGAGGGACAAATGATGCGGAATGCAAAACTCATTGTAGGTGCATCAAGAGAGCTTTGATAACTCGACGCGAACGCACTTTTTGTATAGAACATGCAATACAGAACTTGTAGCATTCTTAACGAGGAATCCGGTGGTGTTCTGGGATTTGACTCTGGAGTCGATTCTTTAGGACGTTTGAAGGCATTCTTCATTTTTCGACAAGAAACCTATAATTTTGAACACGGCATCGGAAAGAGCGAGAAATTCTACGATCTCATAGATTTCTTTGGGATTTTTCAAAAATCACCCGTCCAGGTCACACGAGGGTCAACAATGCGGAATGCAAGACTCATCATGGGTGCAATATAAAAGCTCCCATAACTCGACGGGAACGCATTTTCTTTATTGAACATGTAATGGGATACTCGTACCGTTTTCATCGAGCTAGTGGCGATCTGGGATTCAGCCTCAAAGTAAATTCCTTAGGTCACTTCAAAGTCGATTCGATTTTTCCTACCAAAAGTTTAGGATTATGACCATGGTAGCCGAAACAATGGACGCTTGTATGTCGATATACGTACTTCTGAACCTATCTCTCATCGATATTTCGAAGTCATTTCACGGCTGAAAAGTCCATGGAGGGGCAGAATCCGGTTCCGCGCTGTGATACTCACTATAATTCGTCGAGGGAATATTTTTCCGATGAATCACCGACGAAATCTGTATTCTCAACGAGGATTCCAATCTCCCAGTATAACTTGACCCTGACAGCGATTTTCAAGGTCATTTCATAGTCACTGTGCTAAAATTATGAGATACGTTTATTCGAACTGTGGCAAGCGAGAGAGAGGGGGATTGCCCGCAAGATCAACAGCTATTAACGGAAAACGCAGTAGGTGAATCTCATGAGAAGAGCACCTGGCATGCGGAACCCAGTTCTTGGCCAAATTGAATCATTTCAGATTCACAAGTATGAGTTCGTATATTCACATCTAGCTATTTACAAGAACGGTCATTAGTGTGTGTGTGTGCGTGTGCGCATGTGTGTGTTTATATGTGTAGGTGTGCACGTGTTTGCGCGCGGGAACGCTTTCCCGCTGATAGTACATCATCGCCCGGGGCAAATCCGCTCATTTCGGGCGCTAGATCAGTTTATTTCCCGAGAGAAGCGAGGTAGATAAGTCCTCCGAGGCCCGAAATAGGCTTGCGAGCCAAGGGCAATCATGTTTTTCCATCCTGAGAACCGTAGAAGACCTTAGGACCAAGACGTTTTCAGGTTTGAAGGGTAAGGATAGTACATCATGATTCGAGGACGGTAGAGTTAGATTTCGCATACCGAGTGATATTTTCCGAGTCGAGCCGGAGGCGAGGTACCAAATTGATGAATATCGAACAATAGTGTAAGCCCCACATGAATATTGTAATCTTTCCATAACTATGCAGACAATTCTGATGGAAATTACAGGATGCTCATCAAGAATCATCCACTCATCCAATCCGGAACCATCAGTTTGGCGCAAGAATCATTCTTTTTGCATGTTTCTCATCGTGAGAAATTATTCATTATGTCTTGGTATGACTATTGATGATCGTCCTTTTTGTTGTTCCCCGGGCGCACAGAATAATGCATCACCATCGCCATCATCATCATAATCATCATACTAGACTCGGAAAGTATTTCTTTTCCTCTTTCTTGTGCAAAATTGAAACGAACTATGATCTATACTATCGTTTGCTGCTGAACTCAGATCCATCGCTGTCGAAGTCACGCAGAATCATGGTGCATACTCGCAAGAAACTCACTCCCGGGATGAAGCGATCCTTGTAGAGCCTCAGGGTTAATATATTGAATATTCGTGACTCATGAAGCAATCCTGTTTAATGAATAAATGCTTCTCCATCAAGCAAACTCGCTTGATAGATTAAGATGGTTCATACGATGATGCTGAATGAGTTTAGCTTGTGGATGTTCTACACACAACTCATTAAGCGTGTCAAAGAACATCCATCATGATAGTTACACGTACATGCGCGCAAACACGTGCACACCTACACATCTAAACACACACACGCGCACACGCCCATACACACATTAACACACACTGACGACCATTCTTGTAAATAGCTCGGTGTGAAAATACGAACTCATACTTGTGAATCTGATATAATTAGATTTGGCCAAGGACTGTGTTCCGCACACCAGTTGCTCTCCTCATGAGATCCACCTACTGCGTTTTCCGGTAATAGCTGTTGATCTCGCGGGCAATCTCCCTCTCTCTCGCTTGCCGCAGTTCGAATAAACGTATCTCATAATTTGAGCACAGTGACTATGGAATGACCTTAAAAATCGCTGTCAGGGTCAAGTTATACTGGGAGGTTGGAATCCTCGTTGGGAATACTGAAAGTTCGTCGGTAATTTATCGAAAAAATATTTCCTCGACGAATCATAGTGAGTGTTCTAGCGCGGAACGGGATTTTCCCTCTACACGGATCTTTCAGCCGTGAATTGACTTTGGAATACCAATGAGATATAGGTTCAGAAATACATATATCGACATACAAGCGTCCATTCTTTCGGCTGTCATGGACATGAACCTAGTTTTTTGCGAGAAAAAAACGTAATCGACTTTGGAGTGACCTAAGGGAATGACTTTGAGGCTGAATCCCAGATCGCCCCCAGATTTCTCGATAGAAATGCTACGAGTATTCCATTACATGTTCAATGAAAAATGCGTTCCCGTCGAGTTATGAGAGCTTTTTTGATGCACCTATGATGAGTTTCGCATCCCGCATCATTTGACCCTCGTGTGACCTGGACGGGTGATTTTGAAAAATCCCAAAAAAATCTATAAGATCGTAGAATTCCTCGCTCTTCCCGATGCCGTCTTCTAAATTATAGGTTTCTTGTCAAGAAATGGAAAAAGGCTCCAAACGTCCTGAAGAATCGACTTAAAAGCCGAATCCCAGATCACCACCGGATTTTTCGTTAAAAATGCTACAAGTTTTGTATTGCATGTTTTATACAAAAAGTCCGTTCCCGTAGAGTTATCAAAGCTTTTTCTATGCACCTACAATGAGTTTTGCCTTCCCGGATAATTTGATCCTCGTGTGACCTGGACGGGTGGTTTTTGAAAAATCCCAAAAAAATAATTTTTCGCTCTCTCGAATGCCGTCGTCAAAAATATGGTTTCTCTATCAAAAATTGGAAATAGCCATGAAAAGTCCTCAAAAGTCAACTTCAAGGTCAAATCCCAGATCACCAACAGATTTCTCGTCAAAAATGCTGATAGTTTGCCTATCCATGTCTATAGACAAAATGCTTCCCTTTCGAGTTATACAGCCTTTTCCATAATTTTTCAGCATTTTCCACGCTTCCACTCCACGCCATTATTATATACATCCAGAAATCATTCCGAGGGACTTGGATCCACATTTTATAGGCCTGAACCTACTCTTCACCATTCCGAGCGACTCCATTTGATCAAAATCCAGAGGACGTAATGCTGTGCCCATTTTCATCTTATTTGGACCACTGTGCGCCGGTGGGGGTCTCGGAGGCTGTTGCCTCCACCCCAGCGGCGCTTGGAGGGCCCGCGTCCCCCTCACCTGGCTCACGACCCCGATGGTACTCAGGCTCTTTGAGCAGTGACGAGTGGGAGCCGCAGGCTTCCAGCACGCGGGCTTGCTCGAAGGGCCATCCATCCAAGTCCGGGAGGAATGAGGGTCGGTAGGACAACCGGTACAGGTAATGAAAACCGTGGCGAGTTGGAAAATTTCGTTCGATGAAAACCCACAATCCAAGAGGGAAAAGGCGGAAGAGTTCTTGGCGGCCATCAAGGACTGCATGGATCTCCTCAGGCTCGACGATGGGGAGATCCTTGCCGCCATGCCGAGTGTGTTGACCGACCGGGCCAGGTCATGGTACCGAACCCATCGGCGAAACCTCTCGAGCTGGCGGGAGTTCAAGCAGGCCTTCAGGGACCAGTACGTGGGTCACTGGGACCACCAGGATTTGATGGAGGAGCTGTAGAAGAGATCCCAGGCAAAGGGAGAGAAGATAGCTCCGTACCTCACGTGTATCAAGATGATTGTCGGGTACTTCAAGGTTCCCCCGTCGGAAACCGAAGTATTCCACGTCATTGTGGTACGCAATCTGAGGCCAGAGCTCCGTAGATACTTGGAGTCGAAAGATGTACAAGATTTGTCCGACGTACAGTACTTTGGCAAGCAGTTTAAGAGGACGCAGGAATGGGACGCGCGGTATGTGCCGCCTCCTACCCAAGAGAAATCGCGAATATCAGGGGCGGCCTACCAGGGTTCCCAGCCTGCTGTTCCAGCGAAGAGAGTAGCGGCCGTCGAAGCCGAGGGCCCGACCGATGACGTGGCGGCCCTAGCGCTGAGCTCCAAGGGGAGATCCCTCCCCTAACCGCGACTGGAGGGCAAGCCTCTAGTCGGGAGGACACAAGCTCGGTATCTTCGGGCCGAGGAAGGGGAAGAAAGGCAAGAAGAAGAAGGCTAGTGCTCCGGCAACGTCTCCAGCAGCGGAGACGGCTGCCGTGACAGGGTCCGCTGGGAAGCCGGGCAAGCCCAACGCCCCCACCACGGCGCAGGCACAGCCACCGCTCGCCTCCCCAGGGCCGGGGCAATGGCCACCTGCCTGGCCGTACCCACCGTACCCATACTGGCTGTACGGAGGCGGATCGAGGCCACCAGGAGAACGAGGGCCCCATACGCCGGAGGGCGCCCAAAGGAGACAGGCGCAGATGAGTAGTGGCGCATGCTTCAACTGCGACCAGCCAGGGCACTTGGTCAGGGAACGCCCCCTACGCTAGTGTTTTGCATGCAAACAGTCGGGGCATGTGGCCAGTGAGTCCTCGGAAACCAGCCGAAAAGCTGTGGACGTGAAGGATACACCATCCAGACTTGTCCGGATTGCAAGTGGGCCCTTCGCCCCCCGGGGGTCGGGTCGGCGGGAGTACAGAGCCTGACCTCGTCTGTGCCTCGCAACCAATGAAAGGAGTGACTGACGTGGAGACCACGCCAAGGCGGCAGCAATCTATTTCACGGATGGAGCGAAGCAACATTCCTAAAATCGTTACCGAATCATAAATTTGGTGAATCACAAGGGAGATTTTGGGATAGAGGCCGGATGGCACTATCACGCAACGGCTCATGGAAAGAACGCTTGCGATGGAATGGGGGCTACACTCAAGCAAGAGGCAGGAAGGGCAAACCTGCTTGCTAAGCCAGAATACGCTATTCTCACTACAGCAGCATTATATAAGTGGGCTCAGCGGTATTTCGTGGGAAAGAAGATAGAGATTGGATTTTACAGTAAGATTGACCACGATGAGATGTCGAGGAAACTCAACAAAAGATTCAGTAACGCTCCACTGTACCATCAATTGCAAAGAGCCATTCGTTCGTGGTGTTACCCGGGAGGAAAGTCGTCGCAAAACGATGTTCAATGGATCTAGATGGAACGGAGGTGGCATATAGGTGGATATTAAGTTTCAAGAACTGGATGGCTATCTCTCCAATCAGCTATGGTGTTTTCATGTTTACTTTGGAATTTGGATATGATCATATTGGACTGGATGCTATATTTTATGTTTGTTTCAAAGACTGATTATAATTTTTGACTCACGACGATCAATTGGTGCGTATATTTGAAATCTGTAGAGTGTGAATTTGTTATTTTGAGTTGGGATGTTTTTCTTCAGATATTGGGGATGACGATTGATTTGTTTCTGAGATATTTCTCAGAAACTGACTCTAGAACCGATTGAACGAGCATTTCCTTCTCTAGAAAGTTTTAAACAAACCAAGAACGACTTGTAATCCCCATCAGGGAATCCCTGGAGTCACCGAATTTGGACTAGGGATCAATTTCCACTTGAAGGTACATTTTGTATTCACGATGCGCTTCCAAGCTGGGTATGTTTGGGGAGGGGGGGGGGGTGGGGCTCTGAGAAGGAGGAACCGTGATCAGACCTAAACCGGATTCTGGAGAACGCATTCTCCTATTTCGAGGAGATTCATAGGATTCGTCATCTTGAATACGAGTTCAGCTTCTTCCAATTGCCACCCCCTGAACTATCGAAGTGAATACGGGATAGGGAAGGAGGGGAAGATAGGAGGACGATCGAAACTCAGAAGGATGAGAATAACTGGAGATCTGTATTCAACAATTGGGATCAGTGACTCCAAAAATGCCTCGGTCAAAACTTTGAGTGATCAAGATTCTAGCGATATCCGACCAGCCATATTGTCTTCTCTCGCTCTTATCCTCTGAGCGCCATGAGATCTCAGGTGATTGAAGGGGCAAACTTGTGTAGGCCTGTAGACAACTGACTCTCGAGAAGCGCTCAAACACGAATCTTGACTTATCCAAATTTTTCCGGAATTGGATCAGCACTTTGCCACCTCCGATTACGCCTTTACCACCGAGGTGCAGATGAGGGCTGGGAGAGGACACTGACCTCAGATTCGAGATAACTGAACGAAGAAACCCCCTCAGTACATAAGAGTGGATACTTCAGATTCCGCAAGTGCCTGATGACCACTTTTTCTCTTTGGAGACCCTAAAAACACATGAGTCTTGCGTATTGTGGAGCAATAGTGATATCCCCCATGACGTGGATGAGTTCCAGTTCTGTACTCAGTGACTGATCATACCACGAGCATGTTCGATTTGTTTATCAAATCCAAACCTCCCCCATTCAATCATGTTTTTTAGGATTATGATCAATTTTTTCAGTCTCTCGGCCCCCGAAACCGCCTTTCTTGCTAGGGGTTATCTTCTTCACAAAGCATCTCCGGCAGTTAACCTGGGTCCTCGAGCTGAGATACCTTACGTTTAATTGGTCTAAGATGAGTCGTTTGACGAATAAATTTTGAACGGCTCTAAGGATATTTGTCGAACGACACATTCCAGGCTGAACAGCCGTAATATACAATTCTAAGGTTTTATCAAGAACTTCACTTGCTGGGATCAAGCGAAGGCAATTTGAGCTTAGCGTTCCGAAAAATCGTGGAGCTCATGTGATCTGATCAGCAGTTTGGAACAGCTCTATTGAATCATAGTTCTTGGAGTCTATGGCCATGGTTTTGTGAGATTATGTCGAGAATCTGACTCGCTACAACTGAATCAACTAGGAAGTCAAATCGAGCGAGTGGACCAACATAGAGTCAGTGCAATCCGATGAGCATATCCGAATATTTCCATCAAGTCATGGCTTTTGGAGGTTATTATCGTGGTATTTCGAGGTTATGTTCACCGAATGACTTGCTGAAGTCAAGAGAACTTCAAATCCGAACTCAGTGACCCAAAAGTCATGGAGCTGATGATGAGCAGACTGAAACTCTGTATCAAATCATGGTCCTTGAGGTGGTAATCATGCTTTTCCGAGGGTATGGCAAGAGTGATTCGCTGTGGTCAAACGGCCTCGAAATCCGGACTTAGCGACCCGTAAAAAGTGGAGTATCATTACCCCATGCAGAAGAACCAAACATTCCCATTCAATTATGGTTCTTATCGTCGTTTTTGGAGGTTTTTTCCGTAGTTTTTTGAGGTTATGTCAAAATCCTGACGTGCCGGGACCAATCAATCTCTAGATTAGGACTCAGTGAGCGTGAGATCATAGCAAAGGTATGGTCAGACTATCAGATCAGAACTTTTTTCGTGGGGGTGTGTATCATTTCGCTGAATTCGCCCCTCGATAACCTCAAAATATCGTGTCTTCGATGACTTCCTCTCATTCACGAGGTCCTCACGTTCATTATTAATCCTGAATCATCACAGCTGGTTCATAACAAATTGAAATGTGAAGTTTCGGAAGAGAGTTAGTGGTTTTGACCATGAAGCGTCATTTTCAAATCCGATATGATATGATGCTGGAATAAAGACAACATCCAATCCGGATGGACGGTATGAGAATGCATCAAAAGATTTCCTTCCGGAGGCGAATCAATCATTATTGAGTCACTGGTGTAACATACGGAAAATTCATGAGGGATTTCTTGCGTTTGCAGCTGCTATACTGGTGCAGCGAGGTGAGGTTGAGCAAAGGACCACGGCCTATCCTGAAGTCAACAAATTAAGCTTCCTTTCGAGCCGAGGAACGTTTCTCTAAGTGCTCTCCAATTTTGGAAGGAGCAAAAGTTGACTCGTATGGAGGAGGCCCCATATATATTTGTATCTGTCGACACTCCTGAGTGCAGTGAGCATAACTGTGAGCTGGCTAATTCACAAATCCCTACTGAACTGCATTACGTGCGGTCTATTCGAGTGGAGGGTTTAAGACCAGAGGCAGGCTCTTCTGTATCTCGGATTAGACTCATAGGTCGCGCAGTTCGAGCTGCAAGACACCGGAGTATTCTGTGACAGGTCTTTCCCGAGAGAATTTGATGACTTTCGTATATTTACCGGGAATCTCCATCAAACCTGACCGAAATTCGATAGTGATAACCTTCAAAACCTATCAGAAAGTGTTTGAGCATCAACCAACCACGATTTCGCCAACGTTTCAGCAACCTCCGTGACCTCACAGGGATCGGGATGGGATCTCTCTAGAAGGGATTCATCAATTCCCGGATATACACCGGGAATATCCATCATTCCGTGCCAAATATCGATAGTGTCAAGCTTCAAAACCTTGGAAAGAGCGTTATTGTATCGAACGAATATGATTTTGGACGGACTTCAGAGTATCCCGAGCCCGACCGGAGGAGGAAGAGGGTCTTTGCAGGGAGGGTTTGATGGATTCACGTATGTTTTCCGGGATTTCCACCCTTCTCGGCTGGAACTTGGCAGAGTCAACCTTCAAAACCTACGAAAAAGTTCTTGCATCGACGAATCATGATTTCGGACCATTTGGAGAGTCTTCCAGGACCGCCTGGCATCGGGATAGGGAAATACGCGCAATCATTTGATGAATCTTCGTATATCTACCAGGATGGTTCATTATTTCCGTCCGAATAACGATAGGGGTCAACCCCCAAAACATATGAAAAACTCTTCTTGCATCAACCGAATATGATTTCGGGCCGTTCCCGAAGTCTTCCGTGCCTGGCAGAGATCGGAATAGGATCTCTACCCAGGGAATTCATCAACTCCCGGATATTTACCGGGAATTTCAATCATCCTCGGACCAAATTCGCTAGAGTCAACCTCCGAAACCTATGAGCGAGTATCTGAGCACCGACCAACTATGATTTTGGGCCATTTTCAGAGAACCCGGAGCCCGCCTGGGATTGGGGTAGGGACTCTCTCGACGGAATCTGATTAACTTACGTATATTTACCGGAATTTCCACCATTGTCGGCTAATTAGACAGTATCGACCTCCAAAATCTATAAAAAAAGCTCCCTTGCATCTAACAGTCATGAAATTAGACCATTCGCAGAGCCCCCGTGCCCGACTCGCATCGAGATAGGGTTTCTCTCGGCAGAATTTGATGAATTTCGGTATATCCACCGGTAATGTCCATCATTCCCGGCCGAAATCCGATAGGGGTCAACCTTTAAAACCTTTCAGAATGTATTTGAGCGTCGACTCACCACGATTTGGCTCAATTTTCAGAGACCCTCGTGCCCGCCAGGGATGGGGATAGGGTCTCTCCCGGGGGGATATTGTGACGTGGAAATTTGAGGTTATGTCACCTCAGGGTCACAACTCATTCATTTGTTGGCCAAATCGGGAATGGGCCCAAGTCCCCGCGCCCGAAGGGCGGAGCAGCTACTCACGTCCGGGTTGAGCACACCTGTAAATGAGGGGGAGGGGTGGATCTATACGCAATGATAGGTCCAGTATCGAATTCCCTCTAGCTATCCGCCCATTGAGTTCCAACCTATACCTCATATACACTCCATGCTATGGCCAACATGACACCAATTTCCACTGCCTCGAACTCTATTTACTCATTGTCCATTAACTGAGTCCTCCCTAACCTCACAAGTCCTATCTACACTATTTACATTTCCCATTCGTCACACGCGAGCACCTCCCATACATACGCACACCGCTACTTCTTCCACTCCGCGCGACTCGACATTTCTGGGCGCACCCAAAGCCACGTGACACGCCTATTGTAGACGTACCCTAAGACGCGCAGTGCGCCTACTCTAGGCGCGCCCTAAGGCTCCGCGTCACGTGACCCGAGTGATGCGCGCAGTCCGCTGGCAGACTTCCGACCGCAATGCTCCACGCGCCCCGCGCAAAAGTGGCCGCCGGCCGGCGTCGTGGCCAAGATGGCCTGAACGCGCACGCGATCGCGAGGCGAGGCTAGGCGCCTTCGCGGGCTGAGTTATTCTCCGAACCGGCCAAGGGCGATTCGAGGAGCCCTGTGTTGCTCTCAGGGGCAGGCCTCCGAGGAGGCACCACCGCCGAGAGACAAGGGTGCCTAAGTTCTCTACCTAGCTGCCGGAGCAACTCTCCTAAAGCTCCGCGTGGCTTTACGAGGGGCAACGACGTGGCGCGCGTGAGCGAGGGCGATTTGCCCAGGTACGGAACTCCCAACGAGGGTAAGACGCACGTGGGGCCCAGCCGAGGCCCCGGGTACAACACTCCCGAACGGATATCCGCGGCACGCACGACTCTCAAAATCGAGGGGGCGGCGAGGGGGGGTCAATAATGGGGATCAGCTGGATAAAAGCCGCGCTCACCGTATACGATTCCTCCTTGCGACATCACGCGCAAAATGTACGGGATTGAATTCTCTGCTGCCAATTCCCACGTCTGCGTAACAACTCCGCCACACTATTCCAATTTTTCGGGATCGTCTCTCAAAATTCAGATGCGTCTCTCACAACTTGTTCTAACGTCGGCTGACTATCCACAAGTGCCGCTGCGACGGCGTCTCTCGCGGCCCATTTACTCCCTCGCGCCCACCCAACTCGCACCCGGGAGGTGCTGCCCTCATCGGCCCTCGCACGCACTTTCCGCTTTTCTGCTGCTGCTGATCTGCTCGCTCGGCTCGCTCGCCCGGTGAGCCTTTCCTCGTCGTCAACTCTTCTCCACCCGGGTACCTCAACAAAAGGAGGTGCAAGCGGGATTAGCTTTTCACTCTAAAATACCCGGGCGAAGGCGAGGTGACGGTCCTGAGTACGACTGCGACGTTCTCACGCCGCAATTTGATGACCTTCGTATATTGACCGGAAAAATCCACAAATCCTGACCAAAATTCGATTATGATAACCTTCCAACCCCTGGAAAAGTGTTCGAGTATCCACCAACTATGGTTTCGCTCGTGTTTCAGGGACCCCAGTGTGCGCCTAGGATTGATATAGGGTCTCTCTCGACGGAACTCAATGAATTTCCGTCTATTCACCAGAAGTGTCCAGTATTCCCGGCCGAAATTCGATAGGGGTCAACCTTCGAAACCTTTGAGAATGTACTGGAGCATCGTACAACTACAATTTCCCTCGATTTACAGAGACCCCCATGCCCGCCAGGGATCGAAATAGGATCCCTCCCGAGGAAATTGAATAATTCCCGTATCTTACCGGGAACTGCCATCAAACCTGCCCGAAATTCGATAGTATCAGCATTCCGAACCTGTGAGAGAGTCTTTATGCATCGACTGGCTATGATTTAGCAAAACTTTCAGAGACCCCCTTGCCCGCGCACGGATCGGGAAGGGATCGTTCCAAGAGGTTTTCATTGATTCCCGGATATGTATCCGGAATTTCCATCATTCCCAGACGAAATTCGATAGTGTCAACTTCAAAACCGATGAGCGAGCGTTCGAGCAACGACCAACTATGATTTCGGATCATTTGTAGAGTCCCCCAGACCCGTCGGAAATCGAGAGAGGGTCCCTCCCAAGTGAGTTTGATGGATTTACGTATATTCACCGGAATAAAAATCAATCCCGGCCAAAGTTCGATAGTGTCAAATTTAAAACCGATGAGGAAAGGTTCTTGCATCGATCAAAGGACCCCGCACAAAATGCATTGATTCCGGTTCCCGGTAATGTTTGACGATACTCCAATATCTTATAGATCGGAACGTGACGATTGAAAGTTCAAATGGAGTCAAAGAGCGGAAATGTTTCGGTTTTGAGCTACGAAGCTTCGAAATCGTGGATTTTGAAGCCTCGAGACAGGTTATGTTTACATTCCAACGAAGATATTTGGCTTTGGTGGAACAACGGGTGGACAATACGTACTTGTTGTACGATAGAATTGTAGAGTACGGGATATTATAATCGTGCCAAAATGATGAAAATAAGTACAAATCGAAAATCGATATTGAAAAACGGCGAGGCGAATCAGTCGATGTAGGTATACTTGGGATCATATCCATTTTCTCAGATCTCGTATTGTGAATGTGTGATTCTTTTTGAGTGCATGGAGCAAGATTATGTGTGTATTCTCTGCCCCAGGTGTTCGATCTTTGAACAATGATAATCCTGAAACCATGGCATTAACTCCATCAAAAAGAGCATTCGATCGTTCTTGATTAGATTCTCGCAATCTTACTGCGAGATCATGTATTTTATATCGGTCGTGCACCGAGAGTATACAGATACTTATCAATCATTGATTATAAGACGAATCACCAGAATCAGAACTATACGAATTACTGATTAAGCAAGACTACGATTTCAAATGACGGAATATCGATATCAGGGATAGAGTATACAGCTCAATTCGCATCTCACTGGCAATCGCGTTCCTTTCGTCTTGTGCATCTGACTGTCAGCACAAGTTCAGCCCGAAGTGAATTATCCCCACTAATTAGTTCTATCCCTGATGAATCTCGATGAGTGGAGCTCCCATGGACCATGAATGAAACAGGCATTCCCAGGAATTCCTTTCAACTCGTTATACAATCAAATCGAAGAGCAAGAAGGATTGTGATGGAGCCAACATAATGAGAACATGTAGAAATCAGGATTCGCTATCGAGAATCCTCGGTCTGTGCTCATCATATAGATCATTCCCAATTGCTTTCTCAAAGAGAGAGCTTTGGATCCGCGACAACGAAATTCTTGGTCGACCGATGCTTCAAATCCTTTTTTCTCCTCCATTACACCTCTTAGCCACATGAAACAAAGCTTATCTCATCCCTCTCGCCAAGATCTATCGACTGTACGTCACACACTTTACCCACTCCCTTCCATAAAATTAGTTCACACCATTTTTTCCTCACCTTTCCCCATGTCTGTGTGTATGTTGTTTTTTATTATTTACGATAACTTTTGAACGGTACGTTCGATCCTCTTGAAACTCTGAGGGATTATAGAGAATCATTAAACTCACATTTCTCTTCAGTTTGGTCGTTTTACATCGAATACATTTTGATTTTTCCTCTTTTAATCACTCCCCTCTCATATTTTCAATTCTTTCTCATAACAAAATTATGACATTTCTTCTCTATCACTATCCAAAAATACCAACAATGGAATTACTGTCTATTTCTATCTTTTGAATCGATCGGTTGACGCACATTTTTCATTCAACCCCTAAATTTTTTTCAAACACCAATAAATTAATAAAATCATGTAACTTCTCCAATTTTCTCTCCAATGCATTAAATCAAAAATGTGTATCAACCAATCGATTCAGAATATCAAAATACATCATAATCATCTCCTTCGTTTTTTGCTTTCTCAAAGAGAAAGCTTTGTATTCGTGACAACGAAATTCTTGCTCTTCTGATGCTTCAAATCCCTTTTTCTTTCTGATGCTTCAAATCCCTTTTTCTCCTCCATTACACCTCTTAGCCATATGGAACAAAGCTCTTCTTGTTCCTCTCGCCAAGATCTATCGACTGTACGCCACACATTTCACCCATTGCCTTCCATAAAATTACTTCATAGCACTCTTTCCGGCCTTTCCTCCGTGTCTGTGTGTCTGTGTGTATGTTGTTTTCCATCATCCACGATAACTTTTGCGATCCTCTTGAAATTTCGAGGACTTATAGAGAATCATCAAACGAATATTTTACTCTAGTTGAGGCCTTTTATATCGAGAACATTTTGATTTTTGCTGTTGTAATCACGCGACTGTCATATTTTCCATTTTTTCTCATAACAAAAGAATGATATTTCTTGTCCGTCAGTATCCAAAAATACGAAGAACAGAATACTCGTTTATTTTCATCTTATGAATCGATTGGTTGATACACATTTTTCATTTAACCTCTTAATTTTTTT
>JAPYYZ010002505.1:0-12980 GCA_030522705.1 Eretmocerus eremicus | reverse complement strand
GTTCAACTTCCGACAAGAGTAAGATCATTACTCCTCCAACCATCCCGAGCTACCTGTGGTCCACTTCTGAAGTTCTTTAAAGATTGTAAATTAGACATTGAAGAAATATTGAGATATGATTCTTCTTCTTAAGCTTCATTATTGTTGATGATATCAATCTTCATCGTATGTACAACTTTTTGTAGCTGAATAACCCCGAGAAGGGGTTGATAGAGCTTAATAAAAAAAAAACATATAAACGAAGCGCTACCTCGTAGTCATACTTGAATTCCATACTCCGAGTCATCAAAGGATCGATTCCTTGAACTTCGTCGATAATATCTCTCAATTTGTTGATGATTTTCGTGACGGTTGCATAACTCAAGATTCGCAGCTCCTCAATAGATTCTTCAACAATGTCTTCGTTATCAGGCTCAAGGATAGCTTCTATATCCTCCATGGCTTCATTCTCATTCAAAAGTTCTACAAAGTCTGACTCATGAATATCCTCGAAACCTTCACCACCAACCTGTTGCGCAACAGACACACACTCTTGGATCAAAACTTCATTTTCGTTCGACGCTGGTCCTCCAACAATCTCTGGCCAAATTTTCTTCCAGCTCCTCCCCCCCCCCCCCCCCCCCCCCCCCCCCCCCCCGCCCCCCCCTCCCGAGAGATTGATGTACGATCCGCGTATAATCTAGAAATTCATCCGCGTGAAAACAAGAATGGGATCAGTTGCTCAACCGCGTACATTCAGAATCGCGTAAAAAAAATCCGCGTAAAAATAGGAATGCCTATATATCCATCAAGCAAGTTCTCGTAACTTCGCCATATTTAGCCTGTTCTTTGGACGCTTTCATTTTTTGTACCTTATTCTGGGTGATGAATCTTTTCCAATCAAAATTCACGTCAAAGGTGTCATGATGCACAGGAATGATCAGTTTTCTTGTTGAAAGTTTTTCAGAGTTCGTTTTATCTCTTGCCCGTGACCTTAGGAATGACTTTGTCCTCTCTTGGAGGCCAACTCTGATTTTTCGAACGGGGATTCCTATTCTTAGTTTCGGAATTCAAACAAGCGCTCTACATTCTACTCTCCAATATGACTTCTTGAAAATTTTCCAGACTATCCCTGGGGTCATCCTCGTGGTTACTCTGAAACACTAGGGCTGAGGTCATGAACTGGAATTATCGGTCATCCTGGACAGAGTTCTTGATGAACAATTTAGTTGAAACAGGTTATGACAAATTCAATATCTATGTGGGAGCGTCGTCGCCAGGCCGGCCACTTAGGCCGGATCGCGCGGATTTTGCCAAAAACGTCTCTATTAAACTCGCTATTCTCACAAATCAGTGATCTAGAAAATTTTTTTAACCATATAGATCGATAGATTCTTTCTCGATCTTCCCAACGGTTATTTCAGTCTATAGAAAATAATTCTCCTTCAATGAGTAAAATGTTGGAGAAGTTTAGCATGCGATTACTCGAAAAGCCCATCTTCGATTCCAATCAAACTTCAATCCGTGGTCCTTACGTGCCTTAGCTTTCTATTGAAGAATTTTCCAGAGTGGGTCCGTGCCCCGTTGGTCAGATATTAATTTTAGCGCAACAAAATCTGAGCGCAGCCAACCCGTTTTCGCGGAGCCGACCGCTTCGCCCAGTCACCAGGCAGGTAGCCGCGCGCATTTGTGTACATACAATGAATATCCAAGTATTTCGCACATCTGCATCGTTGAGATTATCTATACCACCTTTCTTGGGAACAGTATCTGGGTCAATTAGAAACCTTGAGATGATCCATGTTCTCTGTGTGGATCTTGGAGGAGAAACCAAGGACAGGTTGAGGTAAATGTGGGTAGGAAACTCTTTATTCCGAAAAATGGATTCTGAGAGGTGATATTGTCACATCCCACTCTAGAACTGAAGAACGGTTTGATTCACGTTGGAAAATTTGTTGGCCTTAAAAAGGGCCGTTTGTATATCCAAGTCTCATGGGAAACCAACCATTTAAAGAAACCACCATCTTGTTGTTGCGCATCAGTTGGTTTCGAAGTTATCCAGAGGACTGCTCGACTTCCTTATAAGAGCTCGCGACTTTCTGGCATAGATTTCTTCGTTTGTGTTATTATGCATGGCTAGTTCATTCGTAGATCACTGATAATTGGAAATACAATCAACAGATCGCTCTAACCCATGGAACGATGGCACCAATCATTCAAAAAGTCTACGAAAGGTTTCAGAGAATATTCGCCTCTGTTTCCTCTCTCTCAATGCATCAGCTAAAATTTGTGATGAATGTAGGGAGAGAATCGATTCTCAAGAGCCTCTTGAAAATCACGACTACTCAATAAACCTTCAAATGTTAGACAAGTTCGTTGACACAAATACTTTCAAGAGTGAGAAAGAATTGAACATGAATGTTTTGCCAGAATCTTGCGGTATCCAAAAAATCTGAATTCTTCCATACTTCTAGACATTCCGCGCAAAAATTTGTCAAATTTTCTGAGAAACCAACCACGTCTTTGGAAGTGAGAAGTCACCATCGCCTCCCTGACGGAACTGTTCATATCGTGAAAGGTTTTTACGAAGACGATGGAAATAGTAGGATCATGCCAAGCATGAAAGATATTTATAGTATGTGTGTAGCGTTCAGTGCAAAGTACGATATCAGTGGATATCCTGCACAGCGAAAAAAACCATGATTAGGATCTTGCATCTACATCTGAAATATTTTTTTACGAAAACTACATATTTTTCTAAGATTATCTAAAAATTTTCGTGATATTTTCGACGTCGCTAACATGGCTCAACTAATCAAAAAAAGAATAATCATTGAGTTGGAAAAAGCTGTCTTGAAAATGCGCTCTGATTGTTTGGAGTTCTCGTGACACCGAGCTCGCCGAGGACGCAGTGACGCCGTCTCACAGTGAGCGAAAAAACGGGAAAGGACAAGGCGGTTGAGTATAGCGAATTGGCCTTTGTCGGGTATCGACCCCGGCATCATTCCCCCAGTTTCTGGTACCAAAATATGTAAGAAACAGGGTCGAACGGGTCTAGACACCGCCTTTGCTTTCCAAAGCACTCTAAAAACCTTCTATAAAACGCTAAAAATCGACTTTTCTCCAGATAATTTGCTCTCTGACGTATCTCGATGGGTCATATTGGAAATTCCCCGACATACTCTTGATATTCTGACAATTTGAATAAGATACTCACATTTACGCCGCTTTCCATTTGGACCTCGAAAAAAATTCATGGAATCTCAAAACTGACTTTTCTCATAAAAATCCTCTGGGTAGACGTTAGCGAACCTTCTCATCGTGTTCGCCTGGTGATTTCGCATCAAAACCCGTTTCAAAACATACCACTTTTGGGGGTGGAAAGTGTCCAAAAACGCGAAAACCTGTTTTCGAAGCACTTTTTGGCCCAGTAAAGAGTCTTCCCTGCCCATGCGCATCTGTACCTTGCTGTGAAAGTCATTTTATCGAATAATCAGTTTAATCGTCGTTGAAATGAGTTGAGCTAGACTCAATTCGATGCAGTAGAACCCAAGTTACAGCTGTTTTAAGACTTAAAAAAAGTCTCAGGTACCAAATCCGTGACCCCTCGAAGGGCTCGAGGACATTTCCCAGCTTCAAACGCTTATATCTCCAGTTCTAGTTCACCTATTGACATTCTGGAGGTCGCATTTTGAATTGAATCAACTATCAATTTGGATGGTTCCGAGACTTAGGTTCCATGCGCATTTCTTGGAATTTTTAGAATGCACTTCTAGAGGTCACACAGAGGTCAATCATGATTTTCGGTCAAATGGCTGCACTAGATCGTCCATAGCTCGAGGCAACGCATTTTTTGCAACTGTTTGCGAGGTGAACCTCCTGCATTTGTAACCAAACATTTATTGAAGCTCTTGGATTTGCCGCACGGTCGAGTACTCCCAGATACGAGTAAAGGGAGATGGCGTGCAGAGAGCATGTTGGGAGAGGCCCAATTCAGCTATATCGTCGGCATTTTCTATTTGTTCTGCATTTTCTCCAAGCTTGAGTTGGATCATTGCGTGGCGTTCTGTAGAAGTTATCCTTCATCTCTGCATCATACCTCCAAAAGTGATTCATATGAACTGCCGTACAACCAAGCCCCGTGAAGTAAGAGCCAGCTGTAGCTAGTCCAGAAGGGGGGTTGACGAAAGAGCCCGAGTCGAGCTTGATTCTCAGCATTCTTCTCGCTCTTCAACAGTCACAATGAAATCAAAATCATTAAGGAACAAAGAAAATGCGACCCCTCCGAGTTATGACCGAGTTTGTACAAACATATGACCGAAAATGATGTCTGACCTCTAGGTGACCTCTAGGAGTGCATTTTGAAAATTCCAAAAATGCATTTTGATGTAAAATGTCTTGCTCTTCCAAATGCCGTGGTCAAAAATGTAGTTTATTGGATGAAAAATGGAAATGACCTCTAAATGACCTCCAAAATTGACTTCAAGGTCAAATTCAAGATCTCCAGTAAAATCTTCTGTATAAATGCTACAAGTTAGCCATTGCATGCTTATTAGAGAAAATGCGACCCGTTCGAGTTGTGAGCTGTTTTCCGTCGATTTTCCCAGAAAAATTCATATTCTATTTTAACCCGGGATTTTGCATGAGCTAGGGAGCCCTGGAAGGGAAAAGAATTCAAATCCTACATACTACCTACTATTCCTCGTAACGTAGACCCAGGCTGGCGCAGTACCGAGGGGAAGCGTAATTTTGCCGAAATTTTCGTCGTGTACGTCCGAGCATCAAATTGCATCATTTGCGCGAACCCCAAACCGCCAATTACCATTTGTCAGTACCGCACGATAATTCTTCTCTGTCCTGGGCTGCGCCCGATTTTCTCTTTCCGTGCTCGTCTCCATCTGTGCAGTAGGTGTACCTTGTTTTCTTAGAGTCAATAAATATTTCATGATGTTCCCTATCAACTCTTCGACTCTTTATTCCATGCTCGATTCCTCTCCTCAATCACGTGTAAATGAGGAGAGGATATTCTTCAAGTTCCAGACATTGCACACTGCCTCAACGAAACAAGAGATTATCCCACCCACCACGATATATCCCAGAGATTGTGGGCACATTTTCTCCATTCCTACATGTCCTCTTGGGGCAAAATGAGACAGTTCCGTCTCTAACACCAGAATTTTTTCTAATCGCCTAAAACCCATTTCCATAAAGTAGGCTTACCTCGCGTTCTTACCAAAAATTGACCAAAGATTAGATGAGGATGGTTCCTCCATGTGTTCTAAACCGCTGAACATGTTTCCGTGAGTTCTTTAATGCTTGGCAAAGCCAAAAAAAGATGATAGTCCATCAGTCTACTTGGTTTCAGCAGTTCCAAATTTCGCGTAAATTCTCCAGAAACTTGTGAAACGGGCTAGAAACGATGTATCTCGATGTTGATGAGCGCTTTCTTTTCGTTCTTGCATATGGGCATTATCGCGAAATTTGCATTTTTTGGTCAGTTCCGTGGACTCGTATCTATTGCTCTTGCGGCCATGCGAATTAACGCAGCAACTTTCCCGCGTGGATTTCATCTGATGCAATGATACTCTTCTGAAAAAAATTGCTACGGAACATGTTTAAAATCATTTGGTGGGAGAACAGGGGGTCCACGGAATTGACATGAAACCCCCATTACATGCACAGAAACCCATGGCTCGAACCCTTGCACATGCATTTCGACCATAACACTTACGGGAATTGATTGCCCCAACTTAGCACTACATGGGGAAAATATTGCCGTAGCCATTACTTTCATCATTTTTAGACGAGAGGTAAGAAACTACGCCAAACACAATTAGATGTACCCACGGAACTCACATTTGGCCCCCTGATCGTTTTATATGAATACGCTGCTAAATGAGATGAGCAGAATGCTCTCTCAAATCAGTATAATACATTATTATTATATTACATATATTGTCGAAAATGGAAATGTGATCAAAAATCGATGTTATATGTAAATGGGGCAGTTTATTCCAGAACTATTAGAAAACAAATCCAATCGTTTGCTCATCAACTTCTAGCTAAAAATAAAATGACATTTTCCTATTCCCGTATATATCTCAGCCGTATATGAAACAAAGCTGTTTCTGGTCCTCATAGCCAAAATGTGTGGAATATACATACTTCAGATATTCCACTAATGATGTTTCATGTATATGATTCATTCATGGGTGGAAGCGAAACTCTTAGTGAATTGATGTTTTGATGAAAATTTTCTACTTCAGGATAGATCTCTATGCTCTGATTAGGATTGGGGACGAGATTTTTGACAAATTGTTGTTCCAATGCGATTTTTCTCTTTTAGTATACCTCTCAGCCGAATGAAACGAAGCATTTATGATTTCTGTCATCGAGATCTATCGACTGTGCGTTGAAGATTCTACCAATGGCCATCCATGAAATTAGTACATAAGCTTCTTTTCCGGGTGCCAACGAAATTCTCGCACAGTTCATGTTCCATTCCCACTTCGTTCATCGGGTATACCTCTCCGCCCCATAAAAAAAGCTATTCTCAATCCTCTGGACAAGATCAATCGACTGTGCGTCACACATTTCACCAACGACATTTCATGAATTTACCAAATAGGGTTCATTTATAAGTGCGGACGAAGTTTTTGAAAAATAGTTGTTTCAATCTCATTCTCCTCTTGCACTATACCTCTTGGCGATATAAAACGAAAGTGTTCTTGATCCTCTTGATAAGATCTATCAATTGTACGTAACACATTCCACCAACGAAATTTCATAAATATACCATGTATGGTTCATTTATAAGTACGGACGAACTTCTTGAGAAATTGTTGATTCAATCGCATTTTTCTCGTCCAGTATACCTCTCAGTCATATGAAATAAAAGTATTCTCAATCTTCTCGACAAGATGTATCAATAGTAAGTAACCTATCTCACCAACGATGTTGCATAAATTTACCGTATAGGGTTTATTCATGAGTGCGGACGATACTTTGGAGAACCGTTCTTTCATTCCGATTTTTCTCTTCGGGTATACCTCTCAGCTATATGGAACGAAGCCATCCTTGTTCTCCTCACCAAGATTTATCGACTGTATGTGACACATTTTAGCAAGAACCATTCACAAATTTACACCATCTTTCATATCGCGTATATTTCGGCTTATGATTTTTTAATCACGCAAGTATCGTATTTTCCAGAATTTTCATATCATGAAAGTATGATATTCACTACTCATGATCATTCAAGAATACGAAAAAGTATATTATGCCATCCTTTCATATTCTGAATCGATTGGTTGACTTCTCGTTTAATAAATTTGAGAACAAATCTGAAATCGGAATGAATTTCCAACTTATATCGATAAGATAGATCTCATCGATATTGGGATTCTATCGCTCGATTGATAAGATCATATTTGGGAAATGACTTTATCGTTATTTCGAGCCACTTATTGCAGCGCTCAGGCTGTCGATCATAGCTTGATAAAGGCTCAAGCATCGAACCTCGAGGCTCCACTTTTAATTTAGTGGCTGCAACCCGAAGGGATTTTAATTTTTTTTTTGGAAAGCGACACAGAGATCAAAAAGATCGCCCCAGGTGGGGTTTGAACCCACGCCCTTCGGTATTCTAAACCGGCACGCTACCAACTGCGCCACCGGGAGGTGGCAGGTAAACCCACTCAGGAGAGATTTATCCAACTCTGTGTCTCTTTCCAATTGCGGCCATTCAAGTAACCATGACAATTCGAGTATTTAACTTATATCCATAAGATAGATCTCATCAATATTGGGACTCTATCACTCGATTGATGAAATCATATTTAGGAAATGACTCTATCATTATTCCGAGCCACTTGTCGCAGCGCTCAGGCTGTCGATCATAGCTTGATAAAGGCTCAAGCTACAGGTCTGTATTGCTCAAGCTACAGGTCGCAATTGAAAAGAGACACAGAGTTGGATTAATCCCTCCTGAGTGGGCTTACCTGCCACTTCCTCGGTGGCGCAGTTGGTAGCGTGCCGGTCTAGAGTACCGGCGGGCGTGGGTTCAAACCCCACCCGGGGCGATTTTTCCATCTCTGTGTCGCTTTTCAAAAAAAAGAAATTAAAACCCCTTCGGGTTGCAGCCACTAGATTAAAAGTGGAGCCTTGAACGTCGTAGCTTGAGCCTTTATCAAGCTATGATCGACAGCCTGAGCGCTGCGATAAGTGGCTCGAAATAATGATAAAGTCATTTCCTAAACTCGATTCCATCAACCGAGCGATAGAGTCCCAATGTCGATGAGATCTATCTTACCGATGTAAGTTGAATATTCAAATTGTCATGGTTCTTTGAATGACCGCAATTGAAAAGAGACACCGAGTTAGATTAATCTCTCCTGAGTGGGCTTACCTGCCATCTGCCGGTGGCGCAGTTGGTAGCGTGCCGGTTTAGAATACCGAAGGGCGTGGGTTTAAACCCCACCCGGGGCGATTTTTTTCATCTGTGTCGCTTTCCAAAAAAGAAAAAAAAATATTAAAACCCCTTCGGGTTGCAGCCACTAAATCAAAAGTGGAGCCTTGAACGTCGTAGCTTGAGCCTTTATCAAGCTATGATCGACAGCCTGAGTGCTGCGAGTGGACAAGTGGCTCGAAATGAAGATAAAGTCATCTCTCAAATATGGTTGAATGGATTTCTTTGTTGGAAAATATTTCCAGGGGTTGAAAGAGGAAACTGTATCAATCAATCGACTTAGAAAATGGATATTGACAGTAATCGTCTTTTTGGTTATTTTTGAATGCTGACAGAGCGGAATCATCACACTTTCATCGTATGAACAATCTTCAAAATACGATCCTCGCGGAATTTAATAAATCAAGTCAAAATATATGCGATATGGAAGGCCCGACATTGACTCAGCTTTCGATTCAATGATCCTCTGTAAGTCCCCATATTTCGAGAGCATTGGCTGGACCGTTTAGGGGTTATGGTGAACAATAGAAAACGACATATATAAACAGACTCATACAGACACGGGGTGAAGGTTGGAAAGAAAGATATGGTGTAATTTTATAAAAGGTCGTGGGTGAAATGCGTGACGTACATTCGATAGATCTTGGCGAGAGGAACAGAAAAAGATTTGTTCCTCATGATTGAGAATCATACTGGAGGAGAAAGCTGAGATAGAAACGTCAATTGAGCACTAATTTTGTCTGCATAGTTTGCTAAATTAGTGTTTGAACACCATTTCCCTTCTTCCAGTATACCTCTACCGTCTGGATAGAGCTCGAAAGAGCAGGTGCCGAGACGTAAAACCAAGGAATTATATCTTCCAGTATACCTCTCAGTCATATGAAACAAAGCTCTTCCTGTTCCTCTCGCCAAGACCTATCGACTGTACGTCACACATTTTACCAATGGCCCTTCATCAGGTTCACACATGAGCTTCCTTTCTAGTTTTCAGTGCATGTTTGTCTAAGTATCGTTTTTTTCGTTCGCGGGTACTCCTAAACGGTACGGCCGATTCTCTTGTAATTTCGAGGACTTATATAGAATGATCAAATTGAGAGCTGAGTCTGTTTTGAGCCCTAAATATCAAATACATTCTCACTTGTTACTTTTTAATCACGTGAGTATGGTATTTTTTATGTATAAAAGTGTGACATTTCTTAGCCATCAGGATTGAAAAATACAGAGAAGATGATTATGACATATTATGATATTCTGAATCGATCGGTTGATACAAATTTTCCACTCAATAAATCGTAGAGAGAATTGCCGGAGTTATATGAACTTATTGATCGATTACACAGCCACACACAAAAAAAAGTTCTGACCTAACTAACAGACTATGATAACTCTGTGTTTTTGGGGTCGCTGAATCCGAATCCTTTTGACAGAACCTCAAAATATCATGATTCTACGAGAGTGCTTGGAATTAGTTATCAGACCATACTCACTCTTCATTTTCACACTATGTGGATTTTTTCGGGATCGCTGAATCCAAGTACGGTATCAGGTTACTCCCAGCATGCACGCAATATCACAATTATCTGCCTATTTTCAGCGAAATTTGCGGAAATCATCCGATACTAAGTTGATTTACCGACTTTCATTTTTTTTATGGCATGTCCTAGCGCTGTAAAACCATCGGGAACGTCTTCAGTGGTCCAATACACACGAAGAAATAGTACATTTTGATCAGAGCCGGGAATATCCGTGAATCCGGATATCCGGATACCTATCCGGACATCCGCGAGTTCCAGAAAAATCCGGGTGAATCTAAAGATCCGGATAATATCAAAGGAAGCCGGTAGGGGTCACCATCCGATCGCCGCGCGTTCCGTAGTTCGGCGTTCTCGCGGAATGCTCAGCGTTCAGCGATCGAAAAAGCGACATTGTCGGTTTCTGATCCGGGGAAAGAATTTCATATTGGGTCATATACTTGCAATTCTACCAAAACCAGCTCAAACAAGGTTGGAAAGTTAACGATGGTCGAAAATCAATTCCCCATCCCAAGGTGGATTTTTCTACTAGTAATCCTATCTAGATTGAGCATCCGAACTGAAAGATACAGGAAGTTGAAAGAAAATGTTCCCATGTTAATCTTGTGGGCTCCGAGCATGAATTTCCCGTTTTTGCCACGCAGTTGACATTTCACAACCAAATCTTTCAGTACGGCTCGAAGAATATTCGTATAAACTTTTCCGCGTACATAACATCTCATATCACCAAAAACTTCCAAAAACTGGAATCAGAGGTTAGATAAATTTGCTTTCAGTCTTGCTCTCGATAGGCCTCGGAATGACATTTTCATTTATCACTAGGTTTGATATAAAAGTGTGTCTCAAAAGCTGAACCAAAACACACAATTCACGTCTTTCATAGCGTTCTTCCTTAGACAATGGTCAGAACTGAGCGGGTTTGGCTATCAAGAGTCGAAACCTGCAAAATCCGGTATTAAATCCATCTTCATTTTGACCGCATGGCTTCTCAAAAATATTCTCGCGTAAGATTATCATATATCGACAACTGTAGGAGACATTTTGGTCAGTTTTGGAAAGGTCTGTCTTCATCTTTCCGTCCAAGGGTCTGTATACACTATATCTCCTGGTTTTGGGTGAATCTGCCAGTCACGTATACAGGTAGGTGCCGATTGGATAATATGGCTACGATAATGGCTTTTAAGAGTATGAATTGTCCATCCCCAGATCTCAAACTATCAGGAGAGAAACCAATGCAATCACCTGACATTCAAAGTCCAGCTTTTGAGACACTTTCTCACATCTCAGAAACCTAGTGATAAATAAGAATGCCAATTCCGAGGCCTATCGAGAACATGACTAAATAATAGATTACGCACCTAGGGAGTGGAAAAGGGTTAGTTCCTCTCGGTGAATATTATGATAAGAACCGGGGGGCGGAGGGGGAGTGATCCTCTCCACTTTCTAAAAGCGTATTATACTATTGCCTACGAGGAAGAGATAGTACGCGTGGGTCCCGCTCATCGGAGCGGGACAGAAGCAGGTACTTCTGTGTCCCCGAATGGTAAAAAGCCAATTCATCTAACCTTTGATTCGAGTTTTGGAAGTATTTGGTGGTAATGGATGTTATATACGCGGAAAAGTTTATATAAATCTTCTTCAAGCCGTACCGGAACATTTAGTTCCGCAATGACAACTGCGTGACTAAAACGAGAGATTCATGCTCGGAGCTTATAAGATTAACATGGTAACATCATTCTTCCAACTTTCTGTATTTTTCAGTTCGGATACTCAATCTAGATAGGATTACTAAAAGAAAACTCAACTGATTTTTTATCCTCGTTAACTTCCCGATCTTGTTTAAGCTGGTTTCGGTAGAATTGCATCTAATATGAAATTTTTTCCCGGGTTAGAAACCGAAAAAGCCGTTGTTTTGATCGCTGAACGCTGAGCGTTCCGTGAGAACGCCAAACGTTTGGCGTTCACCCGCGGGACGCACGGTGGTCGGGTGGTGCCCTCCACCGGCTTCCGTGAATATCCGTCTATCCGGGTATCCGAGATCCGAAGGTATCTAAATAATATCCGTCTATTCGCGTATCCGGGATCCGAAGGTATCCGGATTCCATCCGGATCCAAGAATCCAAATCCTTGGAACTGAATCAACATAGGACGCAATGGATGGAATAGGGAGATCTTTTTGAAGTTCCAACCCTTACAAAATGATCTCTAGATGTGTCCAGACCAGAACAGTATAATTACATCTTCGTCGATGTCGGGAATAAAACTTCAAAGTTCTCTGTCATGCAATAGAAAATTCGCAGAATGATTACGAGCACATCTGCCGTATATATCAAGAAGTGAATCTACATTCATACCATTTCGTCCATATTTGGTTACATTTGGTTATTTTAAATTGTTCATGTTTTTTTGCAGAAGATTTCCCAATGAAAAATGTGCTGATACCATTTTGCCTCGGAAATTTTCTTCCATTTTTTCCGAACCGGAACGGTGTAATCACATCATTTCTGAAGAAGAGGACTTATACTGTTCTGGTCCGTAAAATAAACCAGGAACTGGAAAGTTATACCATTCTAGACCGCAAAAAAATCCGAACATTTTCTGGACCAGAATGGTATAATGTCACATTTTCTCAATTTTTATGTATTACAATAAGGATATTTCAGGGAAAACACATCGTTTTGCTATCCTTTGAATCCTCAATTTGGTTATATCAATGAACTCAGAGAGAACTCCGATTTGGAGAGATTCTATCTCAGAGATCAGTGAGTAGATACGGGATTTGTAGATTGGATTCGTTGCGTGTCCAGGCGGATCGATAATTTTGGGTCGATTCAATCAAAATTCGTGGGTTCACTGGACTATCCTTGCTTTATTTTGGCTATTCAGCCAACGTTTCGCCGACCTTAAAAAAATGGGCTCACCCATGGGGGGGAACTCCAGCCCATGGTTTGCTGAAATAGTTTTGGAGCAACTTGAGAATTCCTGTCTGAAAAACCTAGGTAGCT
>JAPYYZ010002504.1:0-17062 GCA_030522705.1 Eretmocerus eremicus | reverse complement strand
AACCTCGGCGCAGCACGAAAAGCAATGGCAGGGCCGTATATACGCGAGTAGGAGCCCCCGGCCAGGGCCGTATATACTCGGTGCGCGAAAGTGGCGATGGTGCCCCGGATGATTTAGAGAGACAAGGTGCGCCGATTCTATTATGTTTTATTGGACTTGTGAGGCAAAGTGATGGAGATGTTCGGTGTGTGAAGGCTTGCGGCCTAGGCGTGTAGCTGGTCCCAGCACAGATTTAGTATTTGAATAAACGCCTCTTTTATTTTGGTACTTTGAATAGAATTTTATTTCCCCTACCCCATTTCAGCAGCGCATCCCCACCATAGCCGTGGCAGGCTACTCCACCCCTCGTGGCGTGGGAACCCGGCCCATTCCCGATCCGGCAAAATATAATGAGTGTAGCGGGCGGGGGTGATAGTGTCCCTATATATCTATATATATATACGCTTATATCCCTCTTGCCACGTTACACACTTTTGACCCTAATACCCGGCTATAGCCTTTGACTTCGGACCGCACGAGATGAACCGGCCTCGCAAGATTGAAGTGCAGGCATGCGAAGACAGGAAAAAAACAGGGAAGACCAAAAAAATTCGCCTCCTGCACTCTGCTGCAGGAATGCTATGCTTGATCAGGTACCTTGGTCTCATAATTGGTGACTTGGTGCCAGAAGGTAATAAGAATTCGCGTATTTGGCTCCCAGGAAAATCATTGATGTTGTCACGGCTCCCTCTGTTACTTTGTATAATGCCGTAAAGTTGAAGAATGCTGTGGCGAAGCATCATGCATTCTACATAGGATAGATTGGACTTTTGAAACCCAAAATGCATTTTCTGACCCACTATCCACGCCTCTTGTTACAAAACGGGCCATTGGTGAGCAGCTGGGGGATGCCCTCCGAACGTGTCAACGGATGGAATGGATCTGAATGCACATCGCAATCCCTTTAGGAGGGAGTTGGATTCAGTTGTAGTCCCATCCATCCGTAGAAACAGATTTGATCCGAATACGATCCACTCGTTCCTATGCATATTCCTTGAATTGAAGCGAATGGGTCATCCATATCCATTCAATACTTCTGAGTGGGATTGAATCACATTCAACCAATCCATTCTGAGTGCCTCGACAGAAAGATCCTTGGTGCGCCATGGACGATCGGACAAGTATGGGTAACTATTACCATATAAGCAAATCCCAAAATTCGGGCCGCTCCGTGTAGCTGGCCTATTGGACGCTGGAGAGATAGCCAGTGCGAATATCTCACAATTCATACCGATCTCTCATCGATTATGTTTCATTTCCAGTCAGCTACTATCATTTCGGGGACTAGATTTTCCTCCAAGCAATTGAAATTATGCAAATTACAAGGGCGAAATCGACTTTTACTTGGAGCTTGGAACAAGTGATCGCATCGCTAAATCCATAGTTTCGATGGCGGTTACTTTAATCAGTCTCAAAATTCAATGAGAACTCCAGGACACGTCGATTGATCGTATAATCTTCACCTGAAGGTGTGCTCGTGAATAATGCGAAGTTAGGACGTTCTCTTCCCGCGTTTGAAGTTCCTCTACATTCATTATCTATATTCTATATCCATTATCTCCGTCTTGTTATCATCAACATAGCCATGACATTGAAGAAATCGTGATTCTGAAGGATGCATCTCATTCCACATGGGAAAAGCTCCAAATCCAGTGTTTTGTAGATAGTGTGTCTCATGGTTCCCTTTCTAAGTGAGAAGAACAACAATGCAAAGAATCTCCGCAAAACTCAAACTCACAAGGCGAGTTTTGGGAGGCACACAAACAATAACATCAAGAATCGACTATATTCATCCGTGAACGATAATTTGGATCACAGAACATACTTCTACGAGTCACCGGCTTCGTTGCTGGCTTCTGAGCCCCCCCCCCCCCCCCCCCCCCCCCCCCCCCCCCCCAAAGTGAAGCAACACTGTTCTCGAGCATATGTTTTGATGTGGATAAGATGGAAAGATGATACAATGATCATGTGACTCATTTGGTGACGTTGCCGCGAGGGTGATAACCAGAAAACAAGTCGAAATTATCGAAATGAGTAACGCAGCTATTTCCAAATTTTTTCGGTCCATTCATGGTAAAATGTGCTCAGAGGTAATATGTTCTAATATGGAGAGGAGAAATTTTTCCCGGAAAGTGGCCCGATTTTTGGAACTTGCGCATATGCTGTCAGCGTGGACAAGGCGGACGGACGGACGGTGCGAGAGTGGGGGCCTTCCACTCGAACTTTCCATGTATTCCGGTGTTCGGACAGCGCGGATCTCTGAAGACGCCCTGAGGATATCGGCAAACGGAAATATTACTGTCACATAGGTGAATGCAGTTCACTGTGTCACATCCCGCGTGAAAACGGATGAGTGAAATAGATGTTTCATTATGTGGAGTCGTCGAATGTCTTGTTGAAACAACTCATCCGAAACATTTTGAAGATCAAGTTCACTCGAAAAGCGACGAAGCTAACTGGCTGAGAGATCGTCAGAAAATTTGGTTCATTGTCGCGTACGGTCGACGTTTGCAGACATGGCACTAACACAAGTTCATGCCAAACTTAGTTGAACCTCATCCAAGTCATATGGCCGGCGGAAGTAGAACGTTTGCTAAATGAATTCGAATATCTTGATGGGATCATTGATAATAATCGAAAATAAAATAGAAACATTTCCTCGGAGCTTTTGTAGCTAGAATATCTTCCATGGCCCACGAGCTCCGGGGCACGGATTACCACAAGATTTTCGCATGATTGAAATTGGCAAATAATCATGGACGCATCTCCACCTACTGTAATGAGATGAATGACTAGTTTTCAACGACTCGTTGGATTGACTCATCAGCGATGATTCATTTCAATCCCTGACGGTTGAAATTTTGCAAGTTTCATCTGAGCGTGCTTCTCTCGAAACGGCAAATGCGCCGCTGTCTGAATCTTTATCACCCGTTTCCAATGAGCCGTTCAAAATGAGTCACTGCCTAACGAGTCAGTTTGAATGTGTCGTTGGAAACGAGTCGTGTCAATTCCGTCCAATGAATTAATTGATTCAATCCGGAATAACCAGCTTTCCTGAGCGGGGGAGGGCAGTGGGCACGAAATCGCGCGACTTCTCATATAACGGAATCGGCGATCCTTTGTGTTCCAAAATACCTCACGTCCGATATATAGATTAGTTTCATCAGGAAAAATTGCAGGAATATATCAACTTTCGCAAATTTGAACAGTCACGCGATTGAATACCCACAGACCAAGCCCCTCGACTCTCCTTGCATGAGATGCTCATTTTGACTGCTTTTCAGTCATAATTCCTGTTCTTTCCAACGATCTTTGGGAGGCATGCATTCTTCCAGATTTTACTGACTCTTTCTTATCGATGTTAAATCCGTAGCTTCTGAGTGGTGATCTTGAAGCTTTGATGATCAATTACTCGATCCAGAGACGGTCGAAAACTCTCCCAAAAAGCCGATAATCCCTAAGAGGCAAATACTTCAACTGTGCAATCTTCGGAAGATTCTATCAAGATTTTGTACAACGAGTGAACCACCTTAAATTGAGTTATATCAAGCCGGTCGTCCGAATCAACATTCTGAATGATCCATTGGAATGGCTCCTGCGACTCAGTCATTCGTATGAGGTGTTTGTACAATCTGATTGCTTTGAAATTTGAATAATCCAGTGATCCATTTTAAACCCTCACAAACTTCTTTGAACGGTGGATATCGCGCTGGATGCTATGTAATTTTCCCCGTGGATTATAATCAAATGCAACGGCGACCGAGCATGTGTGGCAACGACTATCTTTATAGCAGCAATAAGGCGATTCAGATTTTCATTCATTCCAGAAAAAATTTCAATTCTACAATTCGCCCATGCACTTACGCGCAGCGCTCAGGAAGCGGCCGTGAATTCGTTTCGAATGAATATTACATGCCCGGGTTGGTCAGGATGACATTTTCCCGTTTGTTCCAAAATCAAATTGGGTTACTTATTATTCCAACACCAACGTTTCAGGTTTCCGATTTTCTTTGGTTTCTTCTCTCGTATTCTCGCTAACATTCGCCGAATTCTCCAAGCAATCATTCGGATGTTAAATGATATATGTTCGGATGATGAAGACTTAATCCAATAATATAGTAGCTGTAAGGAAAACTTGCAAATGTACTTTGAGTGCTTGGAGTGATGTTGAATGATTGACGTATCATAGTCTTACCACGAGTATTTGATCATTGTTTTTCACAGCACAATACATTCGTGATCTGCTTCTCCGTAGAACTCACTGCAATAGTTCACAAGCTATAGATACTCTGATAATTACAGCTGCAATGAAACAACATCAGAAAACAACATTTAACGAATTTGTTTATCATAAGTGTATCATCATTTGATTTATTATATAGCACATGATACAAATCGCATCAAGAATGATTGCAAATTACTAACATGTGGCCTTGCAATATAATTACAAGCTCAGATTCAATATCTGATGAATTCATTACGGAATATACAATATATTCACTCCTCCTACATATTTGAGCTTAGTATTTAGCCAACCTCAACGGATTCTTCAAGGATTTCACGCCATCTCTTCGAGAGATTAATTGTTCAACTTTAATTCAGTTCATGATTAAAGCTCTCAAAAGATAGGATCAAAAGGATGCCAGTTTTTAAATTTTGATGGGCTTGAGCTCCATCTTCTGTACGGAAAATAGGATATATGTGGCATTCTGTCACGTGACAAGTATACTTGTGATAGTATTGAGCCCGTGCCCTCTACAACTATTTCTTACACACCTTTTCAGACCGTTGTTTTCTATTTGTAAAGTTACGCTTGTATGTCAATAACGCGAATAATTGATGTCTAATTCATCACTCATTCCAAGCTTTGTGTCTCGAACAATATGGAAATTTTAAGTACTGACGCTAATATCACTTATCCTATGTTTTCCGCCAACGAAGCCACTCCTTTCGTATTATTATTCAGATGAATATGAATAATTTATCTCGCGACTCTCGTAATGCTCTATTCCCTCGATAGTCTGACGTCTCAGTTGGCCCAATACCGCACAACAACAAAAGCCCTACGTGGTCAACATTTACAATCAAAAAGAATTCAAATTTTGCAACCGTGGACAGAATACATACTGTAGGCTTGCGCGACCTCAGAAATTCAATGAGAATGGGTTGATTTTTGGAGGAAATAATGCATATTGAATGAGGTGGAGCTCCAACTAGGATGATTCCTTGTAGCGACAACGCTGTTCACAGCCGATAGTCACTTAGACTTCAGTCTATGAGAAATTTCCTATCTACGGCCTCCGTATTACCTCTCAAGTGAGTCATGTAGAATTTGATCAAGATCTTTCCTGGAATTCTGAAGGGATGTTGATGGGATTGAGAGAGATACATGTACCATCAATAGTTTTGGAGGCGAATCGTCAATAATTGAGTATTTCAGATTTAAAATAGATAATCCCGAGTACTAGGGTATAAGGATAAGAGATATGATTTACGAGATAATGGAGTCCTCATAGAGGGAGTAAAGTAGTCCTATGACTCAATTTATAATACATCTTGTTTCATATACTCTCCATGAAGACGACAATGTCATCATATCCATTCTCACGCTGGTTTCGAGGCCAACGCAATCCTCGGACGGGAATTAATGGAGGATGAAGAGTAGACTATAACTGAATTGAGAGCAAAAGCTGGGAGAAGCTTTTCTGATGTGAAGATACAATTCAAGGTTCGAGAGTCTCTTGCTAAAGCATAGAAGCATTTTCCAATGCCATCAGTGGCGTCGTTCGTAGCAGTCGGGGAATGCAGGCAGATAAAAGTCTCAAGAAATTATAAAGAAAGAATCGATATCTACATAAATGGTTCACATGGTGACTTGCAAGCCCACACGTGCAAAAAAATAGAAGCGGAGTACAGCCGAAGTAGCTCGAGGAGTCACTGGGAAATGTAGACATTCAGTAAGATTTTAGATTTCAGATCAAACCCAAACGGATGAAACCCGCCCAACAGGTTTTTCATTAGAATTGACAAATGTAACTGCGCGGATCAGTAAAAAACGTGGTATCACAGCGACAATTGATTGGAAATACATAATTTGCCGCGGAGGATGACTTGATCGAATTATGTTATTATAATTCGAAAGATAAAATGAATGCAATAACCAAAACTACTCATCTACTCATCTACTCCGATACGTCACCAAAAAAAATTGAATCGTGTACGGACAGTGATTTTAACAAATTAGAACTTGGAAGCACGCTCTTTCCACTTCCGTCTCTTTCGCGGAGGATAACGTTTATACCACATCCAGCTCTCAACTATTAATAGCTGAAGCTGTGGTGGGATTTTCAGTAGAATATGTGACATAGACTTTTTCCGCCTTCACATTATTTCAATGAATGATGAAGCGGATATCAACCGTAGAGTTGGGATTTACCAGTCTTGCATGCGTTCATTACATTCGGTCCTACTATAACCAGTCAGATCGACTTCAACTGGCCTTATCATAAGTAACTGGGAAAATGATTCGTGGAACACCTGAAAATAGTACAGTATAAGACATAGAGGACGCTTCTCTCATCATCTTATGTTCGTAAAAGTGAAAAATTCTGTCGCATGAGTAATTTGTGGCAACTATTTTTGCACCTTACGTAACTGCATGTCAACTCTATGAGAAATGAGAGTCGAAAATACAATATCAGAAAACTTAATCTTCAAATTTGGAGGACAAAATCCCAACGAAGCCGATTCGAAGAGCATCCTTCCGGGCACCATACAGAGGATGATACATTCAAACGAGAACATCAGACAGCGATCGTGGGTGACTCGGGTAACCAAATGTATTGAGCTTGTATGGTGCGATCGACTATTCAGTAAACCGCTGTGGAGGTTGGAAGGTTGATTAATATGAACGATTCAGTCATTTCGATTTGAATGAATGTCAATAGATACAGATTATAATACTTTTAACAATATTAATTACGGAAGAGGTTGGGAGGGGGAGTTTAATAAATTATGTCATCTACCTGAATAGCGACGCAGACTGAGCTGATTGTACTAGTTTCTACCAATGAATTGCTTTCACTCTCTCCAACTACGCATATAGTTGGTAGATTGCCGCGTTCCAGAGGTGGTCGGACTCGCAAATTCTTATACACCGTTAGTGAGCGGTCGAGACTTGAATCAATCACAAATTCAATAATATGAATGTAGGTGCCATTATCGAGTCGCGCATAAGAATCGTCAGATCGTACGCATCTATTTCTTATACCGCGGTACAAACATCCTCCTTTAACCATCTTCTTGAAAATTCGCGCGTACGTCGATGATTCCATCCGAGTGGGTTTACTAATGGAGGGCTTCCTGTAACTTCCAAAGTATCTCTCATTATTCAATTTACCAGTTTTTCTCGCACCAGAGTATTCCAAGTAACTCACGTAGTCATTCACTGAAGAGTGTTCCATCGTGGATAAGTGCCGCCTCAGAATGACTTCACTTTGACGCATTGATACACATCTGCGAACTTGTTGAACAACTCCTTTTGGAGAATACATCTGTTTCAGATATTCTGCATTGTTGCACTCAAACACGTAGCCAGAATGGGACCAAAGTGGCCCCCAGTCCACAACACTCTGTGCCAAATGTAGTTATTGGTGTGAATTTAATGTCATGAATTCGTTGGAATATATTGCTTCTGTTTTAACTACGAACTCTTTAAAAAGCTCATGTGCGAAGATGGCGTCGTCACGACTGACGGTGGTCTTCAATAGTTTATAGTATCCCTCGACAAGTAATGCCCAGTGATCAGCAACTTGCGACATTTCTGGGAATGCTCTTAGGAGCGGTAACGAGTAATATAATATGAAATTTTCCCATTCTTGGGCCTTCCAGTACTTTCGGTCTTTGATTGGCCTCGAAAGACGTTGAATGTTGTCCGGAACTTTAATTTCCTTCATAAATGAGTCCATCATATCTCTTTCGCGAGGTGACAACATGGCTAATCATCTCTCTAAGAACTGCTTTCCTAGCCCAAGGTCCAGGTGATGCATCGAATCTGGGACAAACCCCCAGATTATGTTGAAAAAGTACAAATGGATGAGCCACGAAGGGTAATTGAGCCCGCAAACATCTTTTTCGTTGGAAAGAGCCACTTGTCTCATATGTTCCTTAGTCTGAGCTTCTGTCCGATTAGGTATGTCATCAAGCACAATGTATCGAACAGCGCCACTGTCGCCCGATTGGACGTACACACCGGGATGCAAACACCAATTGCATCCATGATATTCCATGCTTGTTTTCATTCCTTGCATTGGTGCCCTGGCCATTGAGCCGACGCGAGAACACGGACAAAAAAACCGTATTTTATGGATTTCATCTCAGACCTTACATGGAACACCCTCGTCACCTAATTTGTTCATTCCCATTACGAATGGTTTCAGGAATATGCGCATATCTCTGCCCAACCATATGGTTTATCTCTGCCCAACCATATACCACATGTGATAGGGGCTGCAGCCCTCACATCGTAAGGCAATTCATTAATCACGCATTGTATGGGCCAGATTGATAAATTTGAAGACTTATAAAGTGCAGCTCCATCAGCATTGAACATCATCGAAATGAACTTGTTCCGAATCTCTTTTGGCAGTGAAAACAGGAATTTCACATAACGCTTACCATCGGTAATGTCTGAGTTCACGCCCCTTCCGCGGTGTTGACGAAGATTCTTTTGATAAGCTCCCCAGTTACTCTCAAGCAAATTTGCAATCTCGAATCGAAGGTCTATCATGGCGAAGAATTCGTTGTAGGTTGGTGATCTTACATCAATTACATGATCGCAACTCGGACATGTTAACGTTCGAGTATTCTTATCGAATTTAGAGACGTACTTTTTACACTCTGGACAACAAGCATGATAAGTGACACCCTCGGTGTTATTAAAAAGTTCATCCAACAAGTACCTAGTACTTGGAAGTTCATTTACTCCTAACAAAACACATATCAGTTTGAAGAGATCAGCTACTGATGTCTGGCTTAACAAGTACTTCAAGGCATATTTCAAAACAGCTAATACGATTTCGCAATTCGTCGCGTCCACTGAAGCCCTCACAGGTTCATCATTTTCTTCTTTCGCCATAAATGCTCGAAGTCTTTCGAAGCCACCCAATGCATCATCATGATTCTCATGACCTATTCCGCCATGATCATTGCCAGAATTATGCTCGATTTCAGTGGCACTGTCTGACATTATTTGTTCATGAGCGTCGCGGTCCCAGTGTTCCTGAAATTCGATAATGGGTCAGCATAATACACGACAAAGTCAGGAACAGCAAGGGTTCCCCTACATCCAAGACTAGATCTGCTTCAATTGATCATGGCCACGGTTGACTTTGACCGAGAACGCGCTGCGTCACAACTAGTTTGTCATTAATAGTAGCGCTTGTTACGAAGTATTGGAAAAAGTAATCGTGATAGAATAGTTGCAACAGGAGTAGTGGTTGAGTTCCCACGGCTGTGATCATGATGAGTTTATGAACTGATAACACCGGCCCACAATCTGAATGAAGTCATATTCCAAAAATTTGACACACACAGATCGACGTGAAATCATGCGTTGAGTTCAAGAATGAGGTCTGTTTAGCCACGCTCTCACAATTTTGATATATTCCTCCAAATAAAAAGTCATAGGTGGGCCGAAATTTTGACCTTGGACTCTGAAAGAGCCGCCGATTTTACGTTGAAATACATATTTTAGAAAAGTTCAATTTTTTGACCACCCAAATTGATGATTGTGATCCACTTAACGGAATCATCCTTCTGCTCAAGTGACTTGATTCGACTTGATTTCCGAATTAGTGTACGATGCTGCCACCTCCTGGATATTTTTAATGATATTAATGCTATCTTGAATAGTGCATTGCTTCTTAAAAGTGTTATTTTCAAAATTCATTCTCTACAAGATCTATTGTATGATCAGAATCACCATTATGAAGTCCTCTGAGAATGAGCACTTTGTGATCACAGGATTTATATTCTTAGAATATTCCTCAACTGTTCGTGGATGCCCTGTCAAGTCCAATGTAATGACTATCGGAAGCTCGCATGGATGGGGATAAAAAAGTTGTTAAATGATAGCAGGGCATCGAAGATGGTGGCACGATGAGTTACAGTTTGACATGGTTTCCACATCAGTAAAGCAGTAAAAATAATATCTTTTCATCACGAGAAAAGCACTCACAGATAAGCTATGATGAGAGTCTTGACACGGTCAATAATTAGGTGTGTGAAGATGGTCATGGGATTCGAACTCACATTAAAAAGTCCATCATCCGCTCCACGATTTTGTAGTACACCACTTTGACTTGACACAGACGTAGGAGAGGCACTCCTGCTCTATGAGTATAGGAAAAATGATGATGCAATGCCCATATGAGAACCTCTAAGGTCTGCATGCTGACTCAACTTTATTATTTGAAGAATTCAAAAGCCCTGACACATGGTCAGCCATCTAAAATTATCTAAAATATTCAATACTGTGCGAGATACTGAAAATGAAGTCATGGGAGTTCTGGAAGATTATTATGTATCATAGTAAAAAGGAGGAAGTGAAAATTTTGCAGAGCTTCCATTCAAATGGACGTTTAAATATCACACACAATCCATTACTGAATCATACGCTACTGAAGCATACTAAGAATGTACTAGAATACTGTAGGTACAAAGGATGAGATAATGTATCAAATATTCTTTCATGCTGATTATAATTACTTACTGAAGATTCATTTCTAGATTCAGAGGGAGCAGCGATCTCTAATCTCGCAGATGCTTGAGGCGAACAATTTCTTTCCTGGAGATCATAACAGAAAAAATTCTATCAATGCATAGGTGGATCTTATGAAGCCGCAGTTCCCATGCTGGATTATTAATTACTAACAAAATACCTGACATGAAGAAGAATCATTGTTCATGGTGGGCTGGGGTGACGATTGCAAGCTATTGAAAAAATTCTGCTCGTTTGGTGATGCCCTTGCATTTGGATCCAGATCTGCATCATGAATCTGGAAGTGTATGTTGTGGACCATGTTTACATAATTAGTGACAATTATTGAGGTGATCTAAAAATGAGATAACAGAACTCACCAATGAATCAGACGATACGTTTACTGGATTCCTAAACTGAGTAGCTCGTGATCGTTTTGCATGCCTATTTCGAAGGTACGGCTTGTAACGTCGGCGAGACCGCTTCTCATTTTTCCCCATGATGTACAATGATGTCACGAAATGAAACATACACTGACAGAGTCGTGCTCTAGTCTGTAAAGGAAGCTGATTGTGCAGAAATCAAGGGAATACTTTACCCTCGTGATGACGCCGAAGTCGCAAATGAACGGCAATAAACGGCAATAAATGGCTTCGTCCTTAGTAATTCGAAATAAGATCGTTGCAAATTGCAGTAACTCATCCATCCTTGGTTGCGGGCGAGCATGCTCGGGCGAGAGCGGATGGCAATGGTGCCGGCGGGGGGAGGGTGAACCACGAAATAAGTTTGTGATGAATTTTCTACTGTTTATTTCCGCGCGACTGGAGGCTCAGATTGCGTCTGCTGCTCGTTGGTCGCTGCGTTGTGCGCGGGCGGCGCGGACATTTTAACTGGTCGGAGGTCCTAGGAACGGTTGTTGCCATAGTCAATGCTGGAACAGGCGGGACCTTGCTCGTTAGTTGTGGGTTCGTCGTCTGTGAAGGTATTGGAATACCAAGGAAGCCACTTAGACGAGGTATCAAGTAAGTTAGATTTATTCTCGTTACAAGTTAGGCGTAAGCCGAATGTACCATATGGTATGCTCATTTGAACAATTCTAGGTGCGATCTGTCCAAAAAGGGAACGTTCGTGCACGTGATTCGCTTTTACTGCTTCCAGGCTAGGTCTTCCTTAATCCTCATGTTACATACATTTTCATGGCCGAGTACATTTCACTGAAAGGAGAGAATACATGGGGACTTGGTATAATCATGGAGAGCAAAAATAGCTTTATAGCTGTGTGAATGTTTACAAGGACTCAGATCAAATTACCTTCAAATACGTGTGCGCTTATCTTATCTTTATGGCCTGCCACTCAAGGTTGTTCTCGAGTATTCTTATCTATATGACCTGTCGCTCAAGTTGTTTTCGAGTATTCCTCTCAAGGTTATTTTTGAACGCTTTTAACTCTACGACTTGCTGCTCGAGGTTGTTTTCGATGAACTCCGTATCTACACGTGCTTTATTCGAGGGTTGTATCTATTGGATGTCCAATCCTCTAGCTACGCCCTACAACAGCGTTGTACATGTAAAATACATAGGTCCGCTCGGGCCCTTTTAAATACATAAGCAAAGACAATTGAGATGCCCGCTTATAGCAAGCGTATCATTTATGCTAGATCAGTCCTTTCCAATACGCATGCGCAATGCCAACTCCGTTATGAGCTAACCCGATTCCCCCATATACACTTTACCCATACATTACAAGTTAGAGTCAGTTATAGTCATAGAGGGTCTGCGTCTGCGCACATTGAACCGAAGTTTTAAGCCACCATCACATCAGACACAAGCTGTTGGGAACATATATATATATACTTATGGGGACTACAATTGACCAAAGATACTTTTAGTGCTTTGATTTCTCTTCTTGGAATTTCTGAATCCGACAAACTCGGTGCCGAGGTATCTTCGGCCTAAAATTGCCCGGCATGAAAAATCTAAAAATATTCATTTATCTATTCATATCATCGAACGGCCAATAGGCCTTTCGCATATTATGCAAATATCAAAATGAGGTGGCAATCGATAACTTGATATTAGAAAAAAGTATTTTTATGTGTACTTTAGAATATCGACTCGAGCGTATCAAAATTAATCGATTTATTACGAGAAAATTGTAATACCCAAATAACGTTCAGACAACATGTTAGACTAATGATCTGGATAAAAAAATCCCTGCTAGAAAATACCAACTAGGTACGCATTCATTTTTGGATGATGCAGCAATACAATAAAGTAAACGATTTTGGTTTTGCATAACTCCCACCCGCATCAATGGAAAAAGCTCATCTCCTATATGTTTTTAGCTTACTGTCATTGGTTAGCCCATCTAAAATACTGACATTCTTCATCAATATGGAACTCCATATCACAATAGGCTGTTTCCGATTGCATCCATCCGCATGCGTCTCTGGTAGACAATATATATGATTATATGGGACACCGCGAGAAAAGATGAGATGGGAAGAGATGAGAAGAGATGGGCGTCTGGCCAGTCCAGAGAATTGTAATTTGCCACTTATACGTATAAGCGGGATATATATCATGTCCGTGTTCGAGGGCGTCCCTACGCTTTCATCGATATTAAAGAGTGGGAACTTTAATGGAACCGGCCTCATTTTGATAATCATAATTAGCATATCTCCAATTTTTACATCAAATTCGATTCTGAATGCCAACCTTCAACATTTGACGGTCCCGCCTGACACGTGCGCATGGGCACTGCTTAGGTGGTGTCAGAACTGTGAATGCAGCATAACGAACAGGCACAAGCACGTGTTAGGTTGCCGGCCGGCTTATCGAGCAAGCACAGTATCAAATTTGCTATTGCGGTGAGGCGATGCAAATGCATGGCAAAGATTAGCCTTTGTCTCCGGCCTTTGTTCCGGAGTGCAATCACCGCCATTATCTCGTCCCGCTAATTGACGAAACCCCGTGCTTTCTAATCTGTGAGAATCGCCCGAATCCGTGTGTTGTTTAATGGTGAGAACTGATTGTCTCATTCTAAATGAACATAGTTTTCATTACTTGAACGTATTTTTTTCCGCAAACTGCGCGAACCTCAGTTTCCCAACCTGGACAACCTCGTGGAATGTCCGATTCGAGCCTGCAGAACTTGTCGAATCACGTTTTGGCATTGATGAGTACGCTTGATCTCATTCGGCAAAAGTCTGTTACGAGCAGTTGTGCTGGGATAGTCGAAAGTTATTCGAATTTGGAGTACTTGTATTATCCTTCGAGAACGGAATCATTCGGGGAAAAGTTTCGAGTATTCGCTCTTGCTTCGATGTACGCGCCCTCGATACTTGGTAGCGCGATTTAATTTCTCACATCAAATGTCCTTCACCGACGAAAGATAGAAGTAAAATTTGGAAAAGCATTGTAAGGTTTTGAGAGGAATGATTTTCATTTCGCGCTTTTTGTAGGTAGCTGAGACTTGCTGCTACCCTCATGAAACATGTCTTCATCAAGACAATCATCACAAGACCGTGAGGAACCACAGCCCGATCCAAAGCCTGGTAATATAATGTTGAACTTTATTCACACTCATCTTGTCACTGATTATTGAATACAATTTATACATAAACGTACTTTCATGTGCAGCTCAAGTGGAAAACTCAGCTCAAGTGGAAAACGCTGCTCAAGTGGATAACGACCCTTCTAAGCATGAATATGCATTGTTTCGTTTTCATGGTGACGAGGCTGGACCTTCTAACTTGCACAAAATCAGTCCCGATATGATACATGGATTCAATTGGCGTCTTCCCTTGAGGGATTATCTAGTTCCCCGGGAGGATGGTCACGGTGTGATCACATAGTGGATCACCTGGTTTCCTTTATGTCTTGTTAATATTAGTGATGAGATTTTTCTTTCTTCTGGAATCACGGTACTTAGCCTCACGTACTTCCCGAAAGATTTTCGCTTTATTCCAGAGACTATCGGAAAATATCTCTCAGTTTTATGCATTCATTCTTATGGTCACTGGTTTAAAATTCATGCACGACTACATGGCTCAGTCTGGGAAAATACGATCTCACTCCCAGCATCCTAGAAACTCAAAGCTCAAAAGCACCTAGAATCTCAATCATGCTCATTGAATCGCGCGTTTTAGCCTTGTTAGAGCACATGAAATTCCACCCGAGCAAATGCCCGCACAAACCATCAGTCAAACTTGACAATTACCAGTCTGTTGCGCAGTCATACCTTCCGAGATCGCCCAGGCTGATTTCCGAGTTGTACAGAGAAGTCCTAGAGCCCTGGCAATGATTCTGGTTGTTCCGCGCCAAGCTTGCACGGTGGTCATTGCTCATGGCCCATCGGCGCATTACCGGATCTACAAGCCTTTTGCGCGATATAGGCTCACGTGCTGAGAACCCCTTCTTGGCTTTGCAGCACCCGGACTCGCAAAAGCTCGCGCCGAGCTGCTATGGCAGTGATCATCAGTTATATTGCATCGAGCCTCGTTTTCTTGAGCGCGCGTGAGTCAAGTTCTTTACGAGCGGACCACTACCGTGTGCTACCGAGTGATATGGTAGTTATGTAGCGTATGAGATAGCTACATGCAAGAATATCCTCATAAGTGGCGATATGAGTGATCGGGCAAGATCACGAATATCGCAAGTTCAGCGATCAGAGTAAAGCTCGATGCAGGAATCGACTGGCATAATTACAACACATTTCGGCAAGCCCCTCGGGCGATTGCACAGAGAAGATCGGGGTCGAACGATCAGTATTCAAGGAGCGCTCAAAGCTCGGCTCGCTCTCTTATTCGGCTCTATCCTTGGATCAGTCCAGTCAGTACGCGCGTCGCGTGATGAGGACTCGCAGCCCCGGTCGGCCTCGTCATTTCGTAAGAATCATTAGTATTCGTAAAATCACATTAGCTTCAAATCACTTCATAGGTCTCTTTCCACTGAGATACTATTCGAGTTTTAATAAAGTAGTAGCTGTTCCAGATATTCTTCGTATGAATTCATTTGGCCAATCCCTTCCATAATCCCGGCGAGGCAGGATCTCGTTGGTGGCGGAGGTGAAGAACCCTTAGGATGTAACAGAGATTTGGTGACAGTGGTGTAACTCCGTTGTGAAGGGATTAGGTTTTCGTTTATCACTTCCATTGTACGAGATGAGACTGGAAAGCCGCACTTTAATCTGACAGGAAGGATGACCACCAGAGGTTTTACATTCGTCATCATCGCAGCGACAGCGTCAGTCAACTTCAGTTATCAAATTTCCGTCCCTCGTGGGGAGAGCCGCGTGGCGAGGACTTTCGTAGAGTTTTGCGTGATTTGAAATCATTTACTTGAGAATTTAGAAGATTCTTTGATACATTAAACATCGGAAAAGTTTGCTTCAATTTCCGGAATATAGTGCGCATTGAACAGATGTGTTGTCAGATTAGTCGTTTTGAAATTAAAATATCGCGATTATTACATCAAAAGCAGTGGGGTCGATCGATATTCTATTCGAAGTATTGCACGATTGAATAATATTGCTGAGTGTTCGAGCCGCGACGCGTAGACGGCTGACGTTTCTGTTTTATACGAACGACGCACAGTTAGTGTCAAATTTGCACATTTTCTTCCGCGAGTACGAGTATTGCTCAACGTAGAGACTTTCTCTTTTGACGAATGAAATAATTCGAAATGTTCGGCTGGAAAAAAAGCTCGTCGAATCCCAGTACGAATCGGAAATCAGACAACTCTGGATCCAGTAAATCGGATCCAAGCAATATAAATGATAGATCGGACGATGGAACACTCATTTTGAATATGGTAGATATGATGCAAAAATACGAATCAGCAACGGATTTGGGTGTCAAATACAGTCGAGATATTTTTTAGCGCCTTGAAGATATCGGAATCAGCTATGCAATTATTAGACGTAATGACCGTGAACTAGGGAACTGAACGATTGTCCGGAGTACTTTTGGATATAATCGAATTATTCACAGAAGCAGAGATTGAGAGTCTAGAAAGCTTGCGAACACATTTACGGGAATTATTGAAAAGAATTCAGAGTCAATCACATGCATCAACGGCATTGAATGATAGCTATTTGGAAACAGTTACGAGCTTGCAGTCGTCTCGTGTCATTGCGGAACCGTCACTTTTTGACCAAAGGATTCCACATCCTTCGCGAGTCAAACGTCATTTGAATTGTGATAATTCTTCAGACAGTTTGATTGATAATGCTCCTGATAAATTCGCAACTCCGGTCGGTCG
>JAPYYZ010002503.1:0-13887 GCA_030522705.1 Eretmocerus eremicus | reverse complement strand
GCTCAATGCGCCCTTCGTCGGTATCGCAGATGAGCACACGATCTCGAAGTCCATCGCTGACGATCGCCAGCAAGTAGGGTGGCACTCTTCCGTCCAGGGTCAAATTGCTATCTATCTATCCATCTATCTATAAAGCAAACTGTTTATCTTCATACTGCACCATCGATTAGCATACTCATTATATTGATTCAAATTTCGCCTATTTGAATGCTACAAGAAGAAATTATTAAATTCAGATCGCAAAGCTTTCTTGATGTTGCATCTGAAATTTTTTCTTATCTGAATTTCAGCGTGAGAAATGTTTGGAGCTTCTCATTTTAAGAATATCGTGCTAAATTCGACAATTATCGCTTGAATTGAGAGAACTCAATCTATTCTTCAATTTTAAAATCTGAGTCTCATCGAAACAAAAAATTTTCTTCATTCGGTTTACCTCATCAAGATCCAAATGTGTATAATATAATATGGTCGATTCTGCCTTAACTGTAGGACTTTGTGTCCGGGTCGCTTACACATCTATATGAGTAGCTAGGGATTTGGAAAGATTTTTCTCGTATGTATTTATACTAGAGATCTGACTCGCATAAAGGATTTCACACTTCGCCTAATTCGTGGATTAAATTGGTAAGAGATAATGAAGCCAAAATGTCCTTTCCGTCACCTGCCCCAAACCCGGTTTCCGGCCGTAAACGACCTCCTGTCTCAGAATGAAGCCCATCAATCGCAATCGCACCTCACAGATTTCTAACTATAGATCGGAGGGCTAAAATTTCACCTGGCATGGGAGTCATATGGGATAACTTTCGAAGAAATTGCAGCACTTTTATGCGTGTCTCAAGATTTCACTCAAAATTTACGTTTCAGACTCACTTAGCATGAATTTCATTGAAAATAAATTTTTTCCGAAATGAGCTGAGTTTGAACTTGACGAAACAAGTAAGCTAGTTAGGCTTGGCCTCAGATTGAGTTTGTTTAATAATGCACTGGTTTTATCTGCGATATAAATATGGTTTTCACAGACCCGTCCATTCCGTCCCCCATGTGTTCCAGGACTGCAAAACGCAACTGTAGGTCCGGGAAAAGTTTTTTTCTCTATTGTTTGATGGACTAGGCCAATATATATGCGGATTAATGTCTGGAATGATCGAAACAAGAACTAGCGCAAAATTATGAGCGAAATATTCATTTCATACCTGTCCATTTCGTCCCCAAAATCACGACGTAAAAATCTACTAGGGAGCTTCAGTACCGACACAGGGTCATAATTGTGATTTTTCATCATTCTAACCTAAAACTGCCACGTCCAAACGCGGTTTTGAGTTTTTCATAATGCAAATTCATTATTGCCCTGTGCTAGCACGGCCAATGCAGGTGCGAAGGACTTATTTCCCGAGCAAAGCGAGGATCTAGAAATGGGCGGACGCGCCCAGGGCAATAGTGTACTATTTTTCATCTACTTTCATACCAGTTTTCACCTCCAGTTTATCGAGTCTAGAAAGTTAGTTTTTTCTAATTCGGACTAATCCAAGACAAATTGAGACCAAAAGTACTACAATTATGACAGAATCAACCATAGAACTGATATCGAGAGAGCAGGGTTACTGCATAGCTCATCTCACAGAGCGCTTCCGAATTTTCCACAATGTCAGTCAAATGCATTTTTTTCATTAACCAAATTGTGACCAAATATTGATCACATCGTATTGCTCGCACTCAGAGAGTTCCATGCACTCACTATTCGCGGCCTCTGGGCACGGCTGAACCATTGACAATTATCCTTATGGTGCAACACGCCCTCCTCCCACTTCTAAGCGCGCTTAACAATTCATCAACTATGCTTTCAATCTCCAACTTGAATGTCTCTCCTGCATTCTCTAAGAAAAGACCCTTGTTATTTGAACTGCAGGTACGGCTTCATGGTTGGGGAAGTACGTATAACCGAGTGCACTGGGGTTGGTGAAATTCACGTTTATGATTTATCGTTGATGCGGCTTGGTCATCTGGCCAAAATTTCCCCAGCTACACTCAAAAAGGTCGAAGTAGCAGGTACCGTGAGTATACAACAAAAAATTTATTGATCACAAATTGCATGTCATGCATTGCACGTGTGTATGAAAAATTTCACGAGCTGTCGAGGGAAAAAACAAACAACTGATTGTGTTTGTATCAGCTACTTACTTGTTCAAAATAACGTCGAAGATCAGATCACGTTATTACTGACGAATCCGAGCATTGATCTTTGCGTGCACAATTTTGGCAGGAATATATTTCCATTTAGCGACAGAGTTCTTAAGAAGTTCTTCAAAAGCTCCTAGAGCTCTTTAAGAGTTCCTGGATACACCACCAACAAGAGCTTCAGATTGGCTGTCCACCTGCCCATTGCAAACTCTGAAAGAGCTTCTTCAGGAACTCTTTGAGAGCTGTGGAGAGCTCCTCGAGCGACTTTGAAGATCTCTTCAGGGGCTCTTAGGGACAGTTTTCATTGACTGACCTTATTCACATATTTATGCCAATCTTAACATGCAAGGAGCCCATTTACGTTTGCAAAGAGCTCGCTGAAAGCCATACGATAGTTCACACATGGGCTCGCAAAAAGCTCTCCTGTGTATTGTTTTTGTATCAATAAAAAATCATATTCATACTATTTTCTAAAAATTACTTGAAACTTACGAAGAGTGGTCTTGATGCAAATTGCTCGTTGATGGGATTCCTTGAGAAATATCTCTCTACTGCACGATTTTGACTCACTCTATTTTGCTCACCGGATAGTAAGGCGATCATAAAATAAAATGAACCACGAATCGTCGTGTTGCCTGCAATTATTTGAGAGTTTTTACAAAAAATTTCCGGTCTACAACTGTGCATCCTTCGACAGATTTCAAGATATGAACAGCGCTAAATCAAAACAGAGTGAAAGCCATTTCAATTTTTAAAGGATCGAGATGGTTTCCAATATAGTAATGAGTTCTCCCTTCATTTACCACGGGAGAGCCGCGTATGGAATATGAACGCCTGCTTGTTTCACGGTGGGCCTATATCAACTTCTATTTCGATCAAGAGGCTCCTCAAAAATTCCATTAGGATCTCAGATTGCTCATCTAAATGACTTACCGAAAAAAATTCATCGTAAGATTCTCGGATTTTTTCAAGAACTTTAGTTTTGTAGTCCTTGAGGCAGAATTTCGTGACCTGGGGGAATATGTACATCCCAGCTCATTTTCATTTCAAATCACTGATATTCTATGTTAGATTGACAAAAGAGCCCAATGATTCACGTGATCCGTGATCTATGTAAATAAATAATGGGCTTGTTTCGTGAATCTCACATCGAAGAACAGTGAATTGAAGAAATAATGAGCTGGCATGATTTAGGCGATCAAGATTGGGATGATCGCATTCCCTCGCATCACGAAACTCTGTCTCCAGATCTTCAGACTCAATCTTCTAGAACGAGGCCCAACATCTTACGGTAAAACATTCTCTATGTGTATTTTGAGATTCCATTGGAACTTTGGTCGGAATGAAAAATGTTGTAGTCCCACCGTGGTTTTGTTGCGTGCGAACATGTTCTAGTCGTGTTGGCATCTCTGAAAAAATATCTTACGCGAGCTCGCTCTTTGAAACCTTGATGAAAACTCATTTCAGAACTCAGGGGTAGTGATAAAAATACAAAAAATTGATCGCGTCATGCGGATCATTGCCCGGGCGTCAGTTTCTGACTCGATTGTCATAATCAGTCATGGTCGAGCGTCATCAATATTCCTAGCAAAAACACACTGTACAAAATTTTAGTCAAAAACTTCAACCACTGGTTAAAGTTTTTGCTTAACCACTTGTTGAATTTTCAACCACTGGTTGAAGCTTTTTTTGCCAACCACTGGTTGAATTTTCAGGGACTGATTGACGTTTTTTAGTCAGCCACTGGTTTGAGTTTTTTTCTATCTCACGGTATTTTTTGTTTTTAATTTCGGGAACTTTGGAAAACACATCCCTAATCCATCCGCCTTGGGTGCACTTCAAGCGCTTCGCGAGTTTAACTTCTCCCGTCCTTGATAAGTATTCAAACAACAGGTGGAAATGTCACTCACGTAATTCTAATTTCAACCAGTGGTTGATAAAAAATGTTTAACCAGTGGTTAAAAATTCAACCAGTAGCTGTAAAAAAAAATTTTAACCAGTGGTTGACAAACAAACTTCAACCAGTGGTTGACACCAAAAATTCCAAGCAGTGGTTGACAAAAAAACTTCAACCAGTGGTTGAAAATTCACCCACGTGGTTGTAGTGTTTTTTCAACCAGTGGTGGACATTTACTTCCAACCCCTGGTTGAATTTTCAACCAGGTGGTTGACACTTCTGGTTGAATTTTCAACCACCTTCTTACAGTTCAATTGTAAATGCTAGGAACGTAGTTTGCATAATTCACCGTGACGATCATAATGAGAATAATCATAATAACATTAAAGCATACCGTCGAGTACCGAGAGCAAAGTGAGTCGCACTTGAAACCCATGACATCATCTTGGTTATGATGAAAATGAAAATTTCCAATCACGTTACAGCAGGTGTATGGCCACAGAATAAAGGGCATCCACTTCATCAACGCGCCAAGCTTCATCGACCGCATTGTCACGCTCATCAAGTCGTTGCTCAAGCCAAAACTCGCCGCAAGGGTAATGACTATCTCTCGTTCGATCATCGCTCCTCATCCCGCTACCCTATCACATTTTCATGGGCTGTCTAGATTATCTCACATTGCCATTAATGGCTCTGTCGCGTTTTGCAGCACTGCTCCGAAGCCCGTGAGCGTAAAACGTTACGCACGATGATACGACGGTGCATACGTATAGTTTGGCAATATGTGCTTGCATTCTGCTGCGCTTCGCGTTATGATGTTGTCCCGTTCGATCGGGCACCACGCAGCCGCTCTCGTGCCATTTTAATGCGCCATGCGCGCACTCTGATTTCAAAATTAATACGTTTAATGGCGTGTGCATGAAACATGACAAAGCTCTTACGCAGCATCCTCAGGCCCAATCAGCCACTTGATTGCTGATAATACATTGTTCGCGACCCTTCTTTTTTACTTTTAGTACACTTTGAATATGCGCCGTTCCTGTTCAAATTTTCAGGATGATTACCTATACCTGGTTACAAAATTTCAAGTCTGATCAGTCTTATGTGCATGCATGCGAGTGAGATCAGTCTGATCACTGAGTGGGTATTTGAAACAGTCTCATCGATTAATCAGAACCCACACAATAATACTTCCGTGATTGATGTTCACTGAAATTTTATCGACTTGGAGAAATCCATCAATACTGGTCACGCATTGAAAAATGGTATTTTACTCATTCGAGATTGATATCGGATGATTCTCCAATGGACTCATTGCATAAATTGAGAATGCTCATTGATTCAACAGTGATACTCATATTTCCTTCAGTGACCTACACTCGAGTAAAACTATCCCCTGATTGAAAAATATTATTCACTGATTTATCGAAGGAATTAATAAACCATCATTGAGTTTGACTGATTGATGAGTATTAACGGAGAACTGGTGACAATAATTTGTCTTGACTCATTGGTGAATCAGTCACTTTATCCAATATGCCGAGATTTTCATGACCATAAAATAAATTATGTTTTTCTTCTGAAGAATGACATCCCACATCTTTGTCATAACGTGGGTTTGATGTGGAGAAAGAACAAAATAAATGCAAGATCATATTAACTTCTATTTCTTTGTTCACTCTCGATTCCACTCTCGATTTCGCTCCATTTTGTAATCAGTGAATTTCACCAATTCGCGGAAAGAAAGGAACCGTGCTTAAGCTGACTCACCATCTTTTATAGATAAATTTTCAACTGATCATACATTTGAACCCACAGGTATTTGTACATCCTGACCTCGAGTCCCTATACAAGTTTGTTCCTAAATCTGTCCTGCCAGCAGACTACGGTGGCGAGCAACTATCCATGGATGAATTAGATGGTGAGAAAAAATTGAGCATTTCTCCCAAAATAGAGGAATAATGTGCGAACCCAAATTTCAGCTAAATGGCACAAGAAGCTTGAAGAGTGGCGAGACTGGTTTCTCCAGGAAGATACCAAAACTGTTGACGAAGATTTGAGACCTGGTTCTCCTGTCAACGCAGATGATCTCTTTGGACTATACGGGTCCTTCCGAAAGTTACAAGTAGATTAATGATCGTAATGATCATGACGATGATCAAAAGCTACTTATACAATGGAATCTCTAACAAGATCATCATATCGTCTTCCAAATAATATGAATCACACACGATAAAGTAGTATTTGTGATGTGACTTATATTAGTGCTTTCACAGGGTGTAATAGAACAGTGTAACTGCATTTCAGGAAATTACCTCCAAGTGAAGCTTTCAGATGCTTGACCTTCAATGCTACTCAAAATAATTCTCTAGAGCGTATTACATATAGGTATTTTAATATGTACTCAATTCACTTTTTATCGATTCTTATTGAGCTCCATTTCGATGTTTGATAAGGGCAAAAGTGTTAATTTTGTAGCTACAACGCGACAACTTGGTGTCCTGTGTTGAATCCGCTATTATACAAAGGCAATAAATTCAATTCTACTGACGTGCACCATTTGGTATCTACTACGAACCAGAATAATCTAATCTACTCGTCTGTCAATCAAAATCAAATGGTGAAATTTTCAAGAACCAACGGATAATTTGAAGATGGTTTCACTACGAATTTTCAAGTTGCAGGTAAAAAGCTTTCTCCATCGTTCAAGTTATCTTCTAAAAGTTCAAAAGACTCGACTTTGTATGCTAGAATGATCAACAGATTTCGCGCGGCGTCGAGTAATGGAGTAGCACGTGTTGTTCAAGCTGCGTACAACATATTTGGTCGAAGAATCTAAACGAAGAGTATTCACCGAAGGATTTCTGGACTGTGGCAGTACTTCTAACGTAAAATATCAATTCCATATCTCATTCTCTATCATTCAAATTGAACTGTACCTTTCCCTTGACTTTATCTTGGGCTACATGATGAATACTCGCTTTTGATGCCATAACAACTAAAAATCATCGTTATTTCCCAATATAGATCATTTTGAAACACCGAGCATATGATTGCACGTGAATACAAATAAGAGCTCTCCTATCAATGGCTCATTCTTCTCAATTTTTTGACGGGAACCAGACTAGGCCTGAGCTCGAACTAAAATCTTTGAAACGATGATGACGATATAAAGAAAATGAGTTCTCTGACTCGACTGCATTTATCATCGCTGGTAATATAAGTCACTCACTGTTGAAAATGCCATCAGTTCGTATCATAATCCAAGCCTGGCGAGGTCCACGAAACGAGGTGAACGAAACGGTGCTGTTAAAAATGTCTGCCATGAAATTTTTTGGGGATCGTATCATTCCCTCCACTGTCCTCACAGACCGTCAATGCGCCAAAAAGCTCAGTGATTTTGAATCTTATGAATCAGAACAACATCTTTCATGATTAGTCATCAACTTCAGATAATCGAGAGCCAATGATTCTCCGTTTTCTCTCAAGAAAAGACCCTGCTCTAATACTTTATGATCAGAAATTGACGGGAGAAGGGTAGCAGAAGCCCACTTAAACTGAGAAAACTTGTAATTACAAAAGCTCGACACTTCCTTGTGAGTTTGGTCACACGTATCATCGGTGCCTTGGGGCCTCCACGCCAACCTCAATCATTACGATGACGAAATACCGCCCAGAGAAGCTGATGTACGCGAGGAGGGATACGCAGTTCTACAGTCGCACCCAAAAGTTTTAATCTGACGCCTCTACTTGGTTCGTGACTTGAGTCGCGTCTTTCCTCGGATTTAGCTGCACGTCTGTGTCCTGCGACTCTCTGCATGCGAATTAGAACACGCTGATGCCGTTCCCAGTGACGTGCAGCAAACGCGTAATTGAATCTGCACGCGCGCTCATCTCTGTCACTCGTGCGAGCGACAATCGCGACTCACCACCCGCGCGAGCTTCCCTTGCGCTATTGCCCAAGACTCTGCGGATCTCTAAAAGGTGTGAGGACCCATCAGTAGCATACGAAGAAGTATTTCGAATAACGAGTATAGGTATATTGCGACGACGAGGGACCAGTGGCAGTCTGAAAGAAGTGGTGACGAAATTGAACGAGGTAATAGTAATGAATCGGGTGACGAAAATGTTGGTGATTTTCATTCTCTTCTACGAAAATTGAGAAGGCGAGGATGGAGTTTTAAGTGACACTGGAATAAGTGAGGGGAGACTCCGGAGTTTGGGTCGTCACTCTCGCCAAAATTTTTTCATAGACTCGTGTCACCTGAAATATCAAGAGTCCAAAGTATCTCTGTCGAATTGTCCTCCTGTCCAGAGAGAAGGAGAGAGATTCACATAGGAACTTCAGCTTGTAAGTTCAAATTCTTGTAAAATAAACTCGTTTCAAAGTTGAGCTCACTATTTTCAGAATAATTTTCATAGTTAAAAATCTATACGGATCCGATAAGAATACGATTTAAAAGAACCAGTTGGAGCCAATTTCTCTAGAATCATTTAGAAGATTTCGTAGAGAAGAAATGCAGGGACATCAGAAAGTCCAAGACACGATGTTCGGACACAACAGAAAACGACCTTTTTACTCCACATAATAATGGGTTATTGGGCTCAGGTCATTAGACCAAGATAATTTCTTTGCTCTTCTCAGAGAAATTACAATCAATTTTGTTTACGCGCGAGGAAACCGCTCCATAGTTCTGGAATAACTGATATAGCAGAAGTTGTCATAGTCACGCAATTAGTTCACATAATATAACCCATGAAAAAACTCGATAACACATATCATTGTTATCCATGTTCAAATGGGTAACCAACTCGGGTCACTTTCGGATTACGTGCGAATTCAGATACAATAGCTCTATGACTTTGGGATGACTACTCTTGAAAACCATGAGACTCAAATCTCAAGGCAAGTGCTGTGTGATCTTGAGAACTTTGATTTATACTATCCAAATTTCTGTCGCAAAAATTTTTTCGTAAGATAATTAGCGAAAGGATCTTCATTTACCCACCAGGAAGCTCAATAATTCTTCCACGTTCTCGCACAGTTGCAGCTATTAACATTTAGATCCATAGGATCTATCGAAATGTCCAGAAAGAGGTTATGTAATCATCCATTTTCGTCCCATTCGATTCAATGAAGTTGCTCAAGTGTCATCAATGTCACGATGAAACTCAAATATCTTCTACCTTATTCATTGCGATCTTTGCTGATTCTGCCTCTTTCTGATCGAGGTGACAATCGTCAAAACTAGGTATCATGTTCGTATCAAGTATATCCATTCGCGGTGAAAAACGTCGAAGACGTCACGGTATGCTGATGCAATGAAGACGAGTGGAGGAAGATTGTCACAAGCCCGTCATCCGGTTGTCGATGAAAAGCTTTGAAATGGAATAAGCAGCAAAACGCATTCGAGTGGGATTCACGTCACTCTCTACGGCCGAAGCGTTGAATCTCGTTCGCCCATTGACAGCGCGCACTTTTCAATCAAAAAAAATATATAAGCCCTTAAAAGCGCAACACTCGCGGATAACTGGCCCGCGTCAGCACATATCGAGAGGCAGACGAAGGAAGCGAGAAACGAGAGAGAGAGATGCAGCGAAAGAGATAGATGGAGAGCGGTGGAATTCACTCTCACAGCCGCATCGGCGCAGGCGACCATTCAATCACCGGCACATAGTATCGGGTCAACTCAAAGATCGAGGTGGCTACAATACACGTGACATGGCATATCCATTTGGCAGTTTGTAAATGGTATAAATGTACAGCGGCGATCGGGGACAGGCGGGCGGGGGGGGGGGGAGGGGGGTGACGTTTCAGTGCAGGGCGCGCGGTGTTTTTGATCGAGCGCAATGCAGCTGTCGGACAACATATTCATCCAGGTTGTACAAAGCATAATTCAACTTTACGATTGCGCTCGCTCGCCGGCAATTTTCTCGCAGCCAATTCTCAGCCCCGCGGCAGAGCTAGGTTGTGTCTGCAAAATTTATCCATGAAAATCTGCCGGTTGTTTCTCGAGCCGCATGTTTTAATTTTGTAACTGATGTTGGGACGAGGTGTTGTTCACCGGGAACCTCGGAACCCATTAGGGGTGGATTGAAGTTTAGAAGGCGCTTGGAAAGATTTTCAAGTTTCAAGGTATGATTGATCGGAAATGAACACTGAGATCAGAAACACGAGGCGCATCGGAAAAAATTTGTGTAAAAATCTGAGAGCCGGTGAGGGAGTGCGGTACTGAAGCGATCAAGCGAGATGAAAGTTTGCGATGGACACAAGAGAGTGAACACAATACGTTTGCAAGGACTCGACAACAACAAACTGACAAGGGGAGGCCACGAGGTTTGGCTCACCAATCTGTTGACAGACTGGTGTCACCTGGAATATAAAGAATCGAAAGTATCTCCGTAAAATGGGCTTCTTGTCCGAGGATTTAGACAGAACCCTTAGCATTTGCCCTATAGGTCCATGTCAGAATACATTATGCAACTAAGGAGTGAAAGAGAACTAGTCACACCGGGGTAAATATTATCGATCAAAGGGAAGCCGGGAGCGATAAGAACCCGAGAGGGGGTGGTCCTTTCACTTTTTACCACGAGGGGACGAAAATACGTGTCAGTCTTACTTCGAGCGCCGGGAGTAAAACACGTATTTTAGTCCCGCTGTGATAAAAAGTTATATACATAGATATGCTTGGAATACTAAAGTTGTTGATAGCTGTATTTCCGGATAGCAAGCCCATTTGATGGAGGTACTTGGCATTCTTCATATTCAGGTGGTACGTTTTTGTAAAATAGCTTTGATGAAGATTAGCAATCTGGACTCGTGGTCTTCCGCTTATGAGTCGCTGATGATGCCAGGCGCAAGCCACTAGAGTAACTCAAATCTCTCGGCAAAGGTCATTGACTCATCGAAGTATTCGAATTCCAATGAGCTGTAATCGCGGAGTGATGCGACAGTTGGGATTAACGACACCAATGCAAAGATCAAAGAGCTCTACCGGAAAATATCCCAAATGCTACTTTAAATCCAAACAAAATATACGTATACTACTTTGAATGCGAGCCTTTATTCCATGCCCATCTTTCTCTAAACGATCATCGTTTAATTTCCGAACAAACATTCTGCACCTGCAATTATGCGCATCGATCGATTTGTAAAATGGATGAATTCAGCTGATTTTTGAAACTCTTGTGAGGACCAAACTGCTAAAACGTCTAAAGACCTGGAGAGTTCTAGAATCTGAATCTAAACGAGTCCAAAAATATTACATTACGGACTCACGCGCATATGGGCAATTTGTGCACGAGGGGTCGATCTTACAAGCGCAGCGGTGCGTAATATATACTATTTCCACCATGGGGTCGTTACGATTAGAATAAGGAAGAAAGATAATTTTCGAAAAAGAGCGAATTTTGATAAGAGACTAACTTCTATACTCATCTCAAAATTCTTCAACGTGCCTAGACCCATTCTGATCCTTACTCTGAAAGAATTTCCAATTGTCCAGATCTGTCCAATTCCGATCAAATAGAGCCGAGCATTTGTTTGTACATCAGTCATTGTATATTAAAATTTTATTGGCGTCCAAACGTTTCTAATGACGCGTGATGATCTTGAAAATTCGGTTTTCGTTGCAAAACAATGTGAGAGGCGTCTCGAATTGAACCTGTGACAAATTGGTAACACAAAAAAATTGATCACCCTCCAAAGATTTCTGCTCTCCTCTGAAAGCTGATAGTCCAATCATTCTCAACAAAACTTATGGTATCTATTCCCATTGGCTCTTTTAAGTCAGACATCAAACAGAGATCCTCAGAAAGAGGATCTAGGTCCCATTTCATAACTTAAGGAATAGAAGGGGGCTTTCTCGTGTGCATTATCAAATTGTAGACGACACTTGAAAGTCAGTAGCTGCTACGAGCAGCAAAAACCAGGTAAATTTCTCGATGGGAAAACTTACATAGAACAGCTTAGATCCACCCTTACCATTTTTCGAATCTTACAAACATGAATAGTACCTAATTTTTAATAGTTCTCCCTCTCAGTAATATCATGGAAACTCTCGGTTAGGGTCCTTGAAACCAATGTCAAGAACTTCATGCATTTTCAACCCACACGTATATCTAAGCGCTGATGTTCCTATCTTTTCAGTGTGATAAACGGAAAGGAGATTGAAAAATTTGGTTCAAACGTGAAAATTGAATTAGCTTGTTCGGAACAAGAAGAATGAAAAGTTATACTCGTGTTGAGCCGCGGGCTAAATAATTCATAGATGCAGTACTCGTTACTCTCTTATCGCCGTGCTCATCTCTCATTTTACTGCTGAATTTTGATGTCTAGTTTTACTACGCCTCCGGTAATATTAGTGTCTCTGTATTATGCATCTCGCGCTAATTCTACCCAGAATTAAATTAATATCCGACTCCTACTCTGCGCATAAATTTCTCTAATATTTCATATTCGCGCGCGAGGCTCGCGCTTTATAGTGCTTGCTGATTAACTCGTACGCGGAACGGGCTTAATATCAAAAATTCATCCCATCGCTACCGCTCGCACCAACAAGGGAACGCGCATTAGTCCCTGCACCATTTTGTCATCGCATTATAACCTGAATATCTGAACTGTGGATCCGGAGAACTTTCATAAACCTCTTTGCCCCAGATAAAAAACTAGTCAGACACCATGCTTGCTGTAAATCATATTCACGGTCTCAGACAAACATCCCTCGTTTCATCATCAATTTCAAAGCCGTCGATTGTGAGTCGAGGTGACGAAGCTGCTCGAGCTTTACTGAATTTGAATTTTCCCTCGGAGTTTCCTCTCTTCCTCCGCCTCCCCACCCACCCGTCTATTTCTCCTTTCTAGACAAACGCAATCGTACACGGGTATGCAGCAAAGAGGAGAGAGAGAGAGAGAGAGAGAGAGAGAGAGAGAGAGAGAGAGAGAGAGAGAGAGAGAGAGAGAGAGAGAGAGAGAGTAAGGGAGAGAGTAAGGGAGAGAGAGAGAGAGATACGAGCAGAGAAGCGCCGAAGAAGAATCGTCGCGGTGGCACAAGACGTGCGGTGGTAATGAGATTGTTCGAATTCAACTTGAGGCTCCAGCCATTCCTTTGAGCTCGATTATCCGGCAAAGTTGGGCCCCGAAAGCTCGTGAGCGCGCGACACCGAACCAGAGAGAGAGAGAGAGTACACGAGAGGACGGGAGAGTCGCTCTCTATACGCGACCGCGCAAAATTTATCGGGGTGTCGAAGCCGACGCCGAGAGCTGCACCAGAGCTCGTTCGACTAATCCGATAATATATGTACGACAGCGGCAGCGAAAGCACACACTCCCAACGGCAAACCCACACGGCCAAATCGAAAACGAGCGAACAAGGGCGCGAGAGGGCCCGTGTGTATTCGCTAATACGTTATGCTCCAGCTCCAATAGCTCATATCGGCGCGGACGCGTATGCTCGTATCGGAAAGTTTAGCGTGCGCGCCGTGCCAATATCAGGGTCAGGAACTCGCGCCCCAGTCCCGGAGCCGCGAAAAGGGAGCGAGTTACAAGCCGATGGCTTTGCAAGCGAAGCGGCACTCGGTCTGCGCACGTGTAGGCAAACGAGAACGCGATGAGGGTATATGCAAATTGGCCGTGTAATGGCCGGGTGGGCGTTCGGGAGTCGGAGTCAGCCGAGCGGATCCGCGATCGCTTACCTCGTCGAAATTTGGAGCTCCTCTAGATTTTGGGGGATGCTCGGAGGGGTTGAATGAGTTAGGGATACCTAGCAAGACTGGGTGAGATCATTCTGATCTTCCATATGATGTTCATCGAT
>JAPYYZ010002502.1:0-12988 GCA_030522705.1 Eretmocerus eremicus | reverse complement strand
TTAATGTAGGTTGAAGACAGATTGAAGTTCTATGAAACTGGAGAAGTTCCTAAAAAGAATATAGAGGTAATGCAAGAAGCTATCGAGGAGGCTTCAAATGTCACACCTGCTACCGAAGTTATAAAAAAGAAGAAAAAGAAGGACAAGAAAAGAAAGAGTGAGTTGGAAAACGGCACTAATACCACTAACGGCTCCCATAAAAATGGTTTAGCTGACGAGACCATGGAAGTTGATGGAGCAGAAGAGCCGCCTAAGAAGAAAAAGAAAAAGAAGAAGTCCAAGGATGATGACGAAGAATAAGAAATTTGTATATTATAGAGAGAAGTTCTCGTGTATAAATGCCGACAAATTTCTTCGCGGACTCTTCTTAAATCCTACCGACCGGAAAGAATCAATTGAAATATGTAAATAGTTATTTTACACTTTTCAATCACAGAAGCCACTATTTTTTAAGAAATTTGAGCAACTACGTGAAAATAAGTTTGTAAATTGTGAACCTGACCATTTTCTATAATAATACATGTACCATCAAACAAGTGTTACACGCACAGTTATTTGATCGACGTTCCTATTTTCATTTTTCCCATCTATTGTGATCAGTCGTTGTAATAGTAAATTTCGATACAAGTGGGTGAAAACTTTTTTTCACATCCGAGGGATGGGTGGACGATCCGAGTCGAGTGAGGATCGGAATCACCACGAGGATGCAAAAAATAGGTTTACGTACGTGTATCGAATACTATTTTGTAACAACCTATGAGTGAAATAAGTTGTCAACTTTCTCTCACAGAATGTCAAAAAGTAGTTTATGCAAGGGGCTATATAGTGCGTTTTGTAGCGCTCACCATCGTAGAATATGTACAATACATACGTGTAAGTAATACGCGCTACAGTGCGCCGCATGATGAACCAATTCCAATATAAGAGACGGAATCAGGCCTGGTCGGAAGTTCTTACTCGAAACGCTTCACCACAGATATACTACAGCACCGAAGTTATCAGATGTAAAATTATAGAAGTAGAAATCGCTCTCAAAACACTCCACTCCAAAATTTGGAGTAAGCTGCGCGGAGTCCAAATCCGCGTTTGGAAAAACAACGTACCTAGCTCTCGGTTTTCTTAATTCATCAACAAATATGTGTGACTTGATCATCATAGTGTGACCTGAAATCAGCACATCATCTCAGGAAAACTCCAACCCATTGAAAAGATTAGAGTTATTGATACAAGGGCGGAAAACCGTCACACCTAACTGTCGAAAGTAATTTTTACATCGTCATCGTCTTGATGCATGGGAGATTAGGTCGAAGAATTGTGCGGAGATGGGACTTTCCAAGGACAGCAGACCAAAAATCCCTTATACTAAGTTTTCCGAAATTTGCATTCTTTCTTTCATGATTTGAAAAATTGTTCATCAGTATCAAAGTCTAAAAATCGACTCTCAGTGGATCGCGTCCATGTGTGATTATGGTTTCGTGTAAACTACATGTGAAATGTAATGTACAATACATAAAAACATCAAACAATTTCTTGAATCGCGCAATTATAAATGCTAATTTCGAAACATCGAAGATGAGGCATTTTTATTCAATAAATTAGTTTTCCGTAGTAATGAAATATCGCCACGAGCAACAGTGATGGAGTGTTGGATAGAGTCACACTTATTTGTTCATAAACTATAAGTAATTGAGTGGTGAAACACATGTATGAAAGCAAATCCAAAGAAAGATGTTTGAGAGTCAATTCCTTTTTTTCGTGGAATTGAACCTGATAACTCCGATGCTAAGGTATATCTATGACCGGATGAGCTTATGATTGTTACTATTCAGAAATTAAGACCGTGGCTTCATTAAGAATAAAATTCAGATCTTTCCCTGTAAGAATGAGAGATGGATTAAAGTATCAGAGTTTTAGAGGAGTTATCAAATCATTCAAAGTCTCTCCCAAATGAGATTCATTCTATCATTTAGAATTGAATAGTATTTTATTTAGTTTTCCATAATGAAATTCAACAATATAATGTTACAGACTAAAAGAAATTTAATATCATTCAGTTGTATTAGTTTCCATGAATTGTCTTTATAATTGTTTCAAATAAGTAAAATTACAATTCTTGAATTAATACCAGCACCAATCCACACAAAAAATAATATCAATTATGATAACTGTGGTTATTTTCAAATAAAATAAAACCAGGTAGTGAGAAACGCCATAGCATTGTACGATAGATTCCCAGGTAGTTTTGGATAATGATCATCTAAAAATGGTTTCTTTGAATATACATAGTGCGTATTTACACAAGATATTTTCAAAATGTATGATCAGTATTACTGATGATATGATTTTCAGTCTCGCTAGGAAAATTTGAAATGCTGCGGTTTCCGGCCAGTTTGGTGATTTGCAATAAGGTAACGAGCTAGGTTCCAGAAGGAAGATCCGAGAAAATCTCTTAGGTTCAAATGCATTAATTTCTGGCGAATGAAACGCTAAACTTTTTCACCATTTATTGCTCATTGATAACAAGTTAGATAAAATTTGAGGAAGCAACAGAAAGAATTTGTCAAGTCATATTATGACGAGATCTTTAAAAAAACCGGTTAGCTTTCCAAAGTATAAAAAAATGCTTTGCCTATCTCTATTATCATTGAATTCTTTTTAGTTTTCATCCTTCCTGTTCGATATGTAATTAATTTAGTCACATAACGTAACGATGGAATCGACGATTCATCATCAACCTGGTGCAAGATCTTTATCACACAATCAAATCCCAGTACAGGAGATGTGTTTCCAAAATATCAACAAAATAGCCTTATGGTACAATAAAAACGTTCAATCATACATTATACTAACATTTGTGCACCACATGACTTCACAAAACGCTTCATCTCTATTCGTATATAATTCTAATCAACTCACAGGATTCCAGTTATTCATTTCACTCTATTTACACGAATGAAAGATCAACAAGGATCTTGACTTTGAAATTGAACATTGGCATCAAAGATCGAGTGATATTTACTGTGATGGAATGAAAACATGCGGTACAATTTATTGTCCGGCAAATTTTCTTTTCATAAATCTTCATTTGAGAGAATGGGTCAAATGATTCGCAATCAGCTTTCTGCGAAAAAGTCTTGGGTCAAAAATGACCAATGAAAAAAGACAAGACCATTCCACTACTTGGGTTTTTAAAAGCTCCTCTTCATGGTCTATCCTAGGGGAAATTGGTAAAAGAGATTTTTAAAAGTTGTTTAGAATAAGGAAATCTCTTGTGTTTACGAGCAGCCGATCATTTAGCTATGTCGACACGTCGTTAGTTATTGTTTTTCACTCTCCAAAACAAATGTTTCAAAGTAAATATATAAATTCAACATGAGGAAGCACACGATTATCGATCTCTGGTATCAAATATCAGACCCGAAACGAGAATCTCTACAATAGTAAATAATAGAATCTCAGAATCATCTTTCTTTTCTATTCTAAAATCCTTGGCTCACAACTCTAGAAGACATTGTACAATAGAAATTAGAATTAAAAATCTTCCTCTGTTCCTCACATTTTTACAGGTATAAAATTCATAAAGCGTTTCATCTCCTTATTCAATTGATTTGTCTGATTGACTCTGTATCTGTACACATTTCGTTATCGTTGTTTGGCAAGTGAACGGGTTTGCCTCTGAACATTCATCCCTAAAAAATCAATGAACATTTCTTTTACCTCGTTCACCCTTATGATATCTCTCACGGGTCGGCACTGATGGGAGACGAGGAATGTGATATTTGTAAGGCAATGCTCTTCAATTATTGATTATTCCGAGATCACTGAAATGCAGGGAAGAGTGTGGAATTGGGCTGCTGATGTTGCAATGGTGATGTTGTACCTATTGTTTGATTTCCTGTAAGAGAAAGGGGTTGGATAGGAGCATCAACAGAGAATAATTGATTATGCGCATATTACAACATGAATCATGCATGAAATAATTGTTCCAACAGAGGCGTGGGATAGGCGAGTTCTCTTCGATTGACTCGACGGGGGTGGGGTCGAAAGCTTTCTTTACCCACTCCTCACATTTGTTAGGAGTAAAATCGCCAGCGCTGGGTGGTATCTGAGGTCTTGTTCGAATTTGCGAGAGCAAACACGTGGGTCGGGATCCCGAAACTGGAGCCCACCGCGGTGGGTCCCACGGCAGTGAACGCGTTAAAGAATCTCGGAACTATTCATAAATTTTATCATGTAATCACGTTGACTACGCTAATTTTTGCAATTTACGGCAAATACATCGAAATTGGGAAATTCGTTGAAAAAATATTTCCAAAGATAACTAAAAACTATCATGGTGAAGGCTTGGAAACTTGTTGATGTTTTAACAAACTCTGATATTTATTGCTGTTCAAAATTTCGTCGAATTCGCATGGATTCCCACTGCGTGGGATATTGCGCGTAATGAAGGAAGAGAGACAACATTTTCCGACATGATACTTGAGATGTTTAGCAGTTGAGAATGATTGGCGTTGGTCTCCAAATTACTTCGATACTACCTCGTCATATAATGACCAGGCCCTTTCTTAAGGTGGTTCACGCGGTAAGAGAGAGACATATAGCTAAATGTAAGAGAGACAGACGCGTGAAGGAATATTCAATTTCTAAAGAGTATTTTAGAAATTGAATATCCCTTCAGTAGAACCACCAATCTTGATGAAACTTGACATGAATGCTCTCAAGACCTGGAATTTCAGGGATAATTCATCCTTCAAATTTTCGCTCCGTTCATTCATTGACGTGATTATTGTAAAATGACATGTCTCCAAGACCAGATTGATCTTCACGCAATTTTACAGAGATTCTCCTGTCATATTGAGCTATCAGTACGAATTTTTTCAGATTTTTCTATTGTTCTGTTCTTGTGATATTTAAGGCAGAAGCTGAAATCCCTATCTTTCCCGGGTAAATTGTCAAAACTTGGAGGATTAATATCTCGGAATCTAGGTTGACGATCCTCTTGGAATTTTGATATGTTCTTCAAACCCATGATATCTTTCAGTGTGCAAAATTTCAGCGATTTCTATTGTTGGGAAAAAAACCGCCTAAACCACTTTAACCTCTTGACTGAGAATTTCCACTACAGCGGACAAGCGTGCCCGTGGTAAAAGGTATGGTACGTGCGCACGGTGCCCACGGTCTACATATGGGACATGATTGGGCGTAAAAGTATCCTGTAAACAAGGGCTAAAGGATGTTTCAGGGAAAAAACTAGTAGCATTTCAGAGAGAAAAAAAATAAGTTTAATTAATGCGCTGTCATCGATGTTTGAGAATTGAATTCGCTTCAAACAACAAAATTAGAGAAGAATAAAATAAGTGACCGTGGACACCAGAGCCCACGTAGAAAACCGTGAGCACCGGTGCCTACTTTACCATACTTTTTTTCACGGGCGTTTTCCAATATTCCGTGACAACTTTGGTTGTACGTGTCATAAAAATCTGAAAAAATTCTGAAAATTTCCTAGACGCGAGAGAAACTTTTCCCACAAGAATAAATCCCAAATGATGTTTCATTTTTGAGAAAGAAAATAAGTACCGGAAATTTTTCCAGTGTGAAATATGGTCATTTTTGTCGTTTTTCAACCAGTTTTTTATATTTCCTGACTCAGAACCATTTTTTGAGGCCTGCAAATAGGATCTGGAGTGAACGGGTTAATTCTTGGGGTATTTTTTTGCTCATCCATCCAAGACAAGCTTTTTAAATATGAGTTGGGAGTAGGCATCGAGATTTTTTAATTTCAGTCATGGAATGGTATTTCGTTTACATGGATTTGAATTGATTCTACCTCAAAGATGAGAATTTTTGATCGTAGACGATAAACTCACCGACAGGAGAGTTGACTCGATGCTGCGGACTGTGGCTCGCCAGTTGGTTCATCGTGGGTGCGGGACCGCTTTGCTTCGACTTGCTGCCCATGATGTTGTCGAGGTCGATATTGAGACCCGCGCCCTTCCACGTGGAACCGATCTGCGCCTGATCGGTCGATTGTTGATTTTTCGAGGCAGTGTTGTTGCTGCTAATCGGCGTCAGCAGGCTCGTAATTGGTGCCATACCTGTTGCCGTTATCGTCACTTATTTTGAGCTATTAAAAATTCGAGGGTATCTTGGAGTGCAGGAGGTGCAATGGAGTATGTTCAGGGTGCAAGTGTGTAATTCCTCGTCTGTGGAAAAGCATGTCTCCTTGATTGCTTACGAGCTTACTTAGCATTTCATTACAAACCATTTGGATGTGAGGATAGATTTTGAAATTGTAGCAGGTACTTGAAAAAATACATGAATTAACTCCGGGGAGTCTGTATACAAGGTAGAAAATTTATTTACAGGGCTCTTAATTCGATCGTAACATATTTCTTTCTGTACATCATGGCCACGCTGGTATCTACCAACCGTATAGACTGTGATAATTGGGAAGTTGACATTTCTTTTTCCGCTACAGAAAAATATAATCCACGCAAAAACGATTTCTTTGCGTAAATACATCAATCGGAAAATTGTTTCCGAGTACTCGATTAATCAAGACTACCTTCTTTTCAGGTCTGCCTACTTTCGTGGAGTTATGTATCCAAAAATATATTCAAATTATAATTATTGAGGTAGGTTGACTATGTTTCCGATGAAATTATTCTCAACCGTTTTTGTTCGTAATCAATACTTAGGATCTAAATATTTACATCAGTATTCAAAGGAACTGCTATTTCTCATTTACAGTTTCATACTTCAATGATATGACACGTGAAGGCTGGATTACGGCGAGCTACGGCCACAAGCATTCCTCGCTTTATAAAGTAAGTGTACCCAATTTCATGTGTATATCCAATTTTGTAACTCCTAAGATTCAAGATGTGCGTGGATTACTGTTTTGCCGCAGACTTATTATTTGTGTTTGTCAACTCGAAAAATGAGAATAAAGTTATTTGGACCTGCCCAAGATTATTTTTGTCTTTGCATTACCAAAGAACCGGTTTTGCGACTTCTGTTCTAATTTTTTCTCAATTTTTCCAGCTTTAGTAAAATCTTCGCCATATAATGGGCCGATTTCTCACTCTCATATTTTTTAGATTCTTTCTTCAGAGCCAGAAAACTCGGGTTTTCACAGATTGTATAGGTAAATAACGTGCAGTATGTGTCGAGTGACAGGGGGGGTATAGCCAATTTTGTAACACCTTATATTCTAGTTGGAAATCACGAAAGCTACATTGTTTTGCATCTGTTCCGTAGAATGACAATAACTTGGTTATCATTGTCCAAATGGAAACCCATTTGGCTTCACTCCGCCAATAGTCACGTTATTTTTTGTTTACGACAAGTTTTATTGTCTGAAATTAGTAATAATGCTGGAGGGGCTCTCTCATTTGTCGATTGCAAAAATACCGTCAACAAAATCACGAAAAATAACTTTTTCTATGCTTGCTCCACAAGATAAGAAAAAAAGCTATAACATGACCGAAAACACGTTGAAAAATATCGAAGAACACAAAAAATATAAGTAAAAAGCTCTGATGGTCAAGAAATTGGGTACGCTCACCTCATGTGGAAATTTGCATATAATAGTCGACTTTTACCACTGGACAGCCCTCTATTTAGATTTGAATTTCATTCAGCTCCCGTTGACAAGACCTTGTAGTACTAAATCGATCAAATGAAGTACGTGTTTACCAAGATCTCGACAAGCTTTATCCGGATCTCCTCTCAGGGTACTTTGCGTCATGTCCAACAGCCACTCGCGTATCTCCATCACGGGATTCAACAATTCACCCTTAATATCAAATTCAGGAACACTGATGAATACTGCCGCGACACATTTCAAGACTGCCAATCTCACTTTGGACTCGTCGTGATAGCGCATTGCCCATGAGACTTCTAGAATTTCTTTACCCATCTTCAAAGTCGATGGGCAGTTTTGAGCGGCGCCCATGATGGTAGCTAAGGTCTCTAAAAATCGAGCTAGCAGAATGCCTCCGTGATCCTGATAGTTCTGAGGTAAATCACACATGAAACTCCGATTGGAGCTGTCGAAGCCGTACAGTAGAGGAAAGAAGAAGGAGGATACTACTGATGCAAACTTGTTTGTAGTCACCTTGGGCAATTTTGTGTCATGAGCAATGCGTCGAGTTTTTGACGCTATCCTTTGTTGAACTACTTCTTCCCAATCTGTGTCATTCGTGGGAGTATCTAATAGATCATCCAAATCATCTTGATAGAGTACTTTATACTTTTTCAACTTGTCTGTTTCTATGAATAAACTCGCAGGTTCGGATGGCTTTTTCTTCCTCACTGGGCGGGCAACGACTCCGACTTCACTTTTTTCTTCCTCTAATGCTGAGAGTCTACTGGCAGCTCCGCATAAGATATTGAGCATAAAAAGTCTCTGTTGCACAGAGTACTTGCACAGCTCTGAATGGAATTCTTTGCAAATGTACTCGGCTGATTCTCTAGGGCGGATTGTGGCGATGGCTACGCAAGCTTTGAAGACGAGAACTTCAAAATTGTCGACTGGACTTCTTTCTTGAAGATTCATGAAAATTTCCAAAAGCTCACGAGCAAAGCTTGTGTCGTCGTTTTTCAACTGCGATAATATCAGCTCCTCGCTCATTTTTAGAGTTTCCGAAAAAATGTCGGGGCTATTCTCGTTGTTTGAGTCAGCACTGACTAGATTGTCTCGCAGATCTCTCAAATACAGAGGTTTGAACTTTTCACTCAGCTGCACATCGTTTGACATGTCATACGGAATCAGGTCGTCGTCGCTGTCTAATTCTTCCGTCGTACTTTCGAAAATAGGCGGAGAGCTGGCAGAAATTTTTTTGTCAATTACTTCATTTTCTTGTGTGAGCTCGATGGTTTCTGATTCATCTGTTGGAATTTTTCTCAATATTCCACATCGCACCCCGAGCTCATAAATTTTCCTACACCCTGGATCTGTAAACTCTATGTTATCTATACTCAAAATATCATCTTCATCACAGCTCACGATTTTATCGCTGGTTAGAGGCTTGAAGTTTTTCAAATACTCGACCAGATTCGAGATATTTGTTCCCATACCGTCATATTCAAATTCAAGCTTGGCATTTCCATTATCCCGAATTAATTCACTACTTAGTATTTCTCCAGTTACCATTCCAATAGCTCTGATCTCTATGTCTATCGAGGCGAGATGAGTAGGAATCCCAGAAAAGAGGAGCTTCTGTATTTCATCTCGTTCACTCGCAGTCAAAGAATTTTTCATACATCTTATAGATAGAATGATGAGTTTAGTGATGTATAAATGCTGATCGGTGGTCGTATGATTCAAGGCACTTCGATCGCCCCAAATATCCAACAGTTTGATAACCAGATCCACCAAAATTCTATCGCTGTTGCTTTGGATGTGAAATAAATAGGAGACCAAATTTCTCGCTATCGTATCGTTTTTGTAATATGACATTAATGGAATTTTCACTGCAAAGGCATGACGCCAGTTTTGATTTTCTTTCAAATCATCCAAAAGTTGCGGAACGAAATAATCTAGTTTCAGAAATGAAACTGCAATGCTTTCAATACTACTCGAATCCATGGTTCCTAATACTTTTTGGACTAAACTTCTAAAATCATTAGATCTACTCAACTTGATGATAATCTCTACAAGAGGCATTAAATCATTTGTATTGAAAACTAGAAACATTTTACTGAATAGTAATGAAATTATGTCCGTATCAACCTCACCAATATAATGTTTAGAGCTTTCATTCACAAAATGCATCACTTGAACGACGTGATAACTAATAATGTTCGCGTAAACCTCCGGTTTGAAGGACTCCAGGAGGTTTCTCTGCATTTTATTAGCCACTCTATCAGGTAAAGAGATTACAATCCGGATGATACCCTTCCAAATTTCTTCTTCAGCTATTTGGCCAAAAATACTAGAATCCGTTTTGAAAATATATCTAACCATTGCCGAGAAGAGAGCATCACTCTTCATCAGCTCTTCCAACAATATTCCCAGGCATTCAATTACTTTTTTGTCTTCAGCTTCTTTCAAAGCTTGAGTTAAGATGATTAACAATTCGCTCATCAGATGGTAGTCAGCTCCATGAATAATGATCACCTTAGAGATGTCTTCATCGACTTTTTTGTTTTGCAAAGGCCAATTGGAATCAAAGACTTCTATCAAATTCTCCAAAATTCGACTAAACGAGATCACATCAACTGCAAGGTCAAAATCAGCACCTTGTACCTTTTGAGGCGTTAATAGACCAGGCAGAAAATTTACATAATTGACAAGTTCTCTCTTCAAGACTCTCAAATTTTTTTGGCTCTTGTTAATCTTGATGAATTCTATAGCTTCCAAAAGTCGATCAATGGCGAGTTTTTCACAAGTTCCCACGGATCTGCACGGCACTGTAAGGAAAGGCTGACTTGGCGACATTATACGGAGACCCGATTTTACAATTATACACTTCCACAGAATGGAGACATGCTTCAAGAAAAGTGGTGGAGAGGAGTGAGGAATAGAGGCTGTGTAGATTGAAAAGATGCCTTGAGTCTTATTTCTATATGTAGCGAGCATTTGGTTGAGAATGAAGAAAAAAAATTCGACGTATGCTAAAATATTGAATCGTTGGCCAGAAAAAGACAAAGATTGAAAAGAACTCAATAAAAACTAAGCATATACTGTGATTCAAACTCAAGTAGAAGTTTTCAGGAATTGAAAGATGAAAGAATAAAATAATAATTGATAGAACAAACACTATTAGATTCGTCAAGTTCAACACTTACAAACCTTAAATGGTGTAATAAATGCACTCGACTCACCTGCATTACTGAAAGCATTCGTTGGATTCAGATCGAATGTGTTTGCATTGTTCATGTTATTCATTTCCCCCACGGGAGATGTGATGGATCCACCGAAGCCGCTCAAATCCGACAGCAAGTCGGTGTTCGAAACTGCTGAGAGAAAATTAGAAACGTATATTTAACTGACTTTCTGATACACGAGATGACCAGGGCCACAGACAAAATCTCAGCCGAATTAGAATATACTCACTCGTATTGTTATTACTATTGTTGATAGTCTGCGTCTGATTGATAAGGTTCTGAGAATGTATCGCATTGAAGACATTATTAGAAACACCAAATCCAGCGTTTGTTTGTGGGCTGACTGGACTCATGAGATTAGGGTTGCCAATATTGGGTATTGATGTGCCAAGTAACGATATGTTCGTCTGTTGTGGCTGCACCTTTTGCTGCTGGGATATATTCAACCCCGAATCAAAAGCTGATGTAAAATCTGCAAATTCGTCGGTCTCAGCAGCACTACTTTCTTTCGATTTTTCCGACGACGAACCAAATGCAGATGTAAAGTCACCGAAATCTGTGGTCCCTTGACTTGCTGGTATAGGTGTGTAATGGTCCGCCCGAGGATTGAAATCGTCGTCGTCGTTTACTTCTGATATGTGTTTCCCTATGGGGTTGTAAGAGATTACTTCTACGGAGGCTATTCTCACAATCCTAATGAAACCTAATTTAATATCTCGTGATTCAAGTATTGAGCTTAGTCTTGATTGATTGAGCAATTTCAAGCTCAGTGACGCAAAGTAAAAGAAAAGAATATTGAAGTGCGTGTGAGAGCGACGCAAACCAACCTGAACCGCTGTTCTCGTTCTGCGAGTCGAATATATCGTCGAGGATATCGTTGGCACTGACGGGAGTAGCCGGAGACTGCTTGGCAGGTGAACTCATGAGGTTGGGAGTTTGAACAAGGTCCTTGCCGTAGTTGGCCGCGGCGCCGAGGTCGACCTTCTTGATGGTCCTGGGCGTCCTGGCGGGCGAGGCGGTTGGTGCGGCTACAGGCGTTGTTACTGGCGTGATCTTGATCCCCCTATCGATGCTCTCCATCGTGTCTTTGTACTCCCTGCGATCGGCCACGTGCGGAATGCCAGGTCCAAGGCGTGGATTTGCCTGGGTGTCGCCGTCAGAGTCTTCCCGTTCGCCGTCATCGCTGAAACATCAAAACGCTCGTAAGCCACGTGTCGAACACATCAGTGTTCTTTTTTAATTCACGAGCACGTATGGGAGTGTCCAGGCGATGCCACGAGGCGGTAGCGAGAGCGGACTTTGCGAATCGGCAAACTTCTTTGTCTTAACGATCGCCGCTCATATTAATACTCTTGGATCATTGGACCTAGATTCTAATATTGAAACACAATACAATTCACAAATGCAAAGGTATATGAAATTGCTGCTTGCTCGAGTTTGGCGTTTGAAATGGGACGTTGGAAAGAGAGGCCAGGATCTAAAACGATATGATAAAAATATCGTGATGTGTATGAAGCTGTCGAGGATATTGAATTTCAAAGTGTGGTTCCGCTTATCAAGCGGTAATTGTGCAGTACAAATACATCTTTCGATAACATGGTTTCAAAGCAAGCATTAAAAAAAATTGCACAGCTGCGGCTGTGGTCATACTCGAATGACTTCCTGTTTTGAACCAGTTTCCACGGAAAATACAGCGCTTGTGTTCTTGCATAGATCCACAGGGTCAAACTGAGCGAAAAGTCTTTGAGGCACGTTGTCCCTCACCTATTGTTGACGTCCTCGAAGCCTCGGGGGGCCCTGTTTTCGCGATCCCACTCGTTGTAGCCGTCGGCTGGTGGCTTGGTCCACTTGGGGTTGTCGCTCCACCTGTCGAGTCCAGGTCCAAGACGCATGCCCATCGCCTCGCTCGACATACCGATGTACTTGTCCTTGTTTTTCTTGGCCTTTTTGCGCTCGTCGCGCAGCTTATCATCGTCCTGGATGAAGTCGATCAACTCGCGCACTTTGTGCCGAATATTGATACCCTGGTCCTTGCCAAAGTCGTCCACGTACGTGTAGTTTTCTAGCGAGCGCAGATCGTAGATGTGTTCGCGAGACGAGGTCACAACGCGCTCCGAACCATTGCGCACGAGGTAGTTGAGCAGCAGCAACGACT
>JAPYYZ010002501.1:0-13410 GCA_030522705.1 Eretmocerus eremicus | reverse complement strand
ACACTATCATATATGATAGTGTACCGCAGTGTGGTACACTATCATATATGACCGTGTACACAATTTGGCGGTACACTCTAATGATACCTCATATTACTTAATGCATCATCATCGGCTAAAACTAGTAGAATTAAAATCTCTGTGAATCTGAATGAGGTTGGCTCACCTCATGATTAAAGCTACAAAACGAATCTCGATTGTGAAAAAATATCTTTGAAAAAGAGGTGGTGATAAATTCATGAATAATAATTGTAAAAGAACATGAAAAGTTGGTGAAACGTCGGTAATTGATTTAATTCATGTCGCCAATGCCCTACATACATGATATAATACACATATCTCACTCGTATTCAATTCACAAATCAAAAGAACCTACCGTCCGTCGATCACTTACTAATTTTCTATGACTTTTCAGAGTCAGAGTTGAAGTTTCAAAATTCAAACACCATAGAGGTATATCTTATAAATCTTCATCGCCAGAAAACCATTCATCGCCGTAATTATATTCAATGCCTTGCCTGATTGCGTTACCGTACGCAGTTCTTATATCAATGATTTTCTGACTTATACCAGCTTTAATAGTAGATCGGCTCATTTGAGGCCAATCATCCCTTCTTTTAGCTTCTTCTTTTGAAAAATCTGGAATGGAAGGAAAAAATTCATGAGATCTCTTCGGTTGTGAGATGATAATCATGAGAATTGAATGAAAAAGCGACGGAGAAATAATACCCGTCTACAGGTACTCTTCGTAATTTACAAAACTAACCTATAATAGCACGAATTGCTGGGCCGTATAAAGTTTCTCTTTCTTTGCTTTGTGTTTGTGTCTGATCATCATTTTTTTGGTTTCTATTTCTATTTTGTCTTCTCTGTTTGGATTTGGCTAGTGTTCTTGATTTTTTTAGAATGCGATTACAATTCAAAATTGCTTTCAAATGGAAGACTCCTACAATCATTTTTCGAGCGCATTGTCTTGCGTTATCTGACCCATCCACCGCATAGTTCTTTGTTTCAATTTTGCAGTAAATCCCGTTTTTCAAATGCTCCATCTAAAAAATCAGAAAATTCTTGGAATGAATGATGAAGTAGCTCGAAAATGTCTGAAAGTGCTCTCATATTTTTGATGGCACATCGATAATTTGATTTGCATTAGTTGTAAGTCACAGAATCTGGTTTACCTCAGATGTTGGATAGTCTTTTCCAAAGAGTTGCTCGTGGTCGTGATCTTGGATGGGCTGATTAGAGAGATCAATATCTTCATCGTCACTCTGTGAGCTATCTGGTTCTGAATTCTCATCATTTGGCTGCGAAATATTTTTAGAACCACCCGCACAAGATTTTTTCCTCTTATTGGAACGTCGAGCTAGAGGTTCTTAAAAGTAATCAGATTTTATAGTACGATGTATATATACCCTGGCTTGGAAGATCAAAATAATAGTACCTTTGTGAATATTTGAATTCTCTGAACTCTCACACGACGTATCAGGATCAATATTTTCTTCATCGCTGACTGAGTCTTGATCGGATGGAGCTGGTGAATTGCTAGCAGAGCTAGCATATGGTTCTTGTGAAGTCGGATCTTGCACCATTGCTCTGACACGAATTTTTAATTTTTTTGGTGCGCTGATATCTCTCTCTCTTGAATTGTTATTTGACGATATTCGTTTCGGTGCATTATTTGATGAGCCTAGGATAGTACTGCTGGCAGTGTTACATGTTGAGCCCGTTGGTCTATCGTCAGTTTCCATAATTGAGTCTTCATGGTCATGATCATCAGGGCTCTCAGCTGCGCTTTCGGTGAGACTTGCCATCATTTTATTGAGAGCTTCTTGCCCTCTTTGAACTGCTCTCTGCTACACATTTATATATGTATATATCATAGCAACTCATTAAATAATTTAATCAATGATTGAGCTGATAATAGAATCTCACAGTTTGAGAAGAATCAAGTTACCTGTTCTTCGTAAATTTCTTCCTGAGTCTTTTTCGATGTACTAGCACATTGGAATTTCTGTATATTACGACTCATTTTTTTTGTCTTCGTTTGGCCCTTAAGTACAGGCTTCTTATCAGTCAATTCTTCGAATTTCTCATTAACAAACTCTGCATCATCTGTGGTAATTATTCGATTGAAAAATTATTCAATAGAAAAAATATCCAAAGCTGCGAGCGTGTTCAGACTGCATCGATTTACGCAAGATAATAACTGTCGCTAACTAGATTGGAGCGCTGATTCCATGGTATAGGCGTATATAAGATGTACGAGAGACGCCAAATCGAAACATCATATTCTAGGTCGTGAATCCGCAATGAGCTTTTATGACGATGATTGTAATAAAGCATTCATATAGGCATAGAAAAGACAAATTCTCGAGGTTCATTAGCTCTTGAACGTGAGCTTACGGAGCCCAGCAAAATCTCAGAGCAGCGTCGAATCAATATGCACATTATTACGAACTACTTTGCATAAAACGTGTGCCCCGGTGAACGTGTACCGTGAAAGACTCAACGTCCGAATAACTAGTCCAAAGTAGAAGTTGGTAACAAAACAATCTCACCTGAGATTACTAAGACGACTCCTTCGAAACGTTTACATTTATAAAAGAAAGATACACAGTCTCCTATCGAGACGGTTTTCATGTCACATATAACATGACGGTCATCAGTTATCTGGCAAATTTTCCCATCTTGTTTGCATTTAATGATGAACATGATGGTTGCGAATTCTACTCGCACCAATTCTTCACGATTATTTGCTCGAAATCGAACAACTGCTCCGTGACACTTGATACACTATTTTAATCAATCGTCGTTCGGCTTCAAGCACGATGAGCTTGACAATGCGCGCGGCCCCACGAGAATGATCACCAAACGACAATGGCGTCGCCGAAGTTCGAGTCCGGCGAACGCTCGTTAAGAATTCAAAATATGGAACGTTCGAAATATATGAACGTTAACAATTCGAACTATGGAACGTCCAACGATCGTTCTGTAGGAGTCGCGAGTCGCGGTACGTGTATCGCTCACCGACGCTGTGTTTATAACAAAGAGTTTCCGACTCCGACATTCATCTCTCTGATACTGTGTACTTACGTACAGCTCCAGCTAGAAATAGTCAAAAATACACAAGCAGAAGAGATCGTGGACTCATCACTGCAGTGCCAACATACCTACACACGTGAGTGCATAACCCACTTTCGTAAACAATGGCGCTGTTGGGAATTGTTCTGATTTTCCTGCAATCCCTCGCTCCAGAAATGGAGGGCTGACGTACGCCGACGTGAATTCCGGATGACAGTGGAGTGATAAGACGTCGTTCGGACTCGGGTCGCGGCCTTTAACAGAAGATACTCACCAGGAACGAGAATCTACATAATCTACAGAGTCATCAAATTGACGATCCATGTCCTCCGAAGACATCTGTGGGAACACAAGGCCTACGATCCAATACAAAAAATGGAAGGGAAATCTTTCTCACGTAAGCCCTTCAGAATTCTCATTCCTATCCCAGCTACACCACCCTTGTCACATTACTCATGCAAGTACTTGCTGTATTGGGGAAATTAGTTTCCTAACCTCGCGATATCAATCTCTGAGTATCCTCTTTCAATCTTCTTCTTGCAATCGTATCCGCATGCAACCATTTCGTGTGGTGAAACCACTCAATGATTCTATTGAAAATGTATCATCTCATCTTAAACTCTTACCACTACAAGCATCCAAATTTGAAAAGATTTTTCGTGCAAATTGTTATTAAGAAGAGCTATAAGGAGAGATGAGATCTCTCGAGAAGGTATTTTGGTGATCAAGAGGGCCAAACGCTGAGTCCAGGTAATAATTTGTGTCCTTCCTTTCATCGATACCCTGCAGTAAAATATATGGCAACAAATTTCAACATCCATTTTCATGATCCAAGCATCATGATAACACAGCTATGTTGATTGTTCAATTCTGAATTTTGGATGTTTAGAGCCATTTTCTGAATCATACAGTACATTACAAGAACTTTTGAGAATTTATTTCTTGTGGAAAAATCTCATTGATTTCAAAAGTGTATAAAATATTTGTTTTGTGTTTGTAGGAATGGCATGATTATTGCAGCAATTGAGGATAATCTTTGGAGAATCTTTGGTAAAATATCAGCTTCCATCCAAGGTATATTCAGAAAATGATGTCTGTGCTAGAGATGAATCCAAGAATCGCACTATTATTCAATCCACCGTGAGCAGAATGTGAGCTCAATAGACAATGGGATCATGATTGCATTCACCATCAATGAAGTATTATCAAAGTTCCAGGTAAATATGTTCAGAGTCAATGTGCACTAGAGTTGAATCAAGACATAAAACTCACCCGTAAGAAATTGAATTGGTGCATGCGCTCAAGATCAGAGCTCATTCAAATCCATTGATATTGCAGCATTTCAGTTGATTTATACAATGGAGGTTTCCCTACGACACATTTTAGATCACAACTCTTCCATCAAAATCTCCACAATATTTTTCTTCAAATGAATCCTTTCTTCAATTCTCTGGAAATTTCTTGTAATATGAATATGCTAGCAAGGTCAACCGCTGAATTCTTATTTCTTTTTTACCATTCCACAACTCAATAACTGCAATGAGAGTGAATGTAGCTTGGGTTCATTAGTGCCAAATATTATGAGAGATAGCACAGAAACATATGAGTTGAAGCAAATCTAAATATCTGAATGCGTCAAAAATTTCAGATGCCATCAACTTTTTCCCAAAGTGAATAGTGGAGATTTTGCACATGAATCTCTCCAATGGGAATCTTTCATCAAAAACTTTCCAGTATTTATGAAAATGTAATGATTTATCCTTTCTGGATTCATGAAATCATGATACCCATTCTCTTGAATGCATGGTACTTTTAGCTTCAGAAATACTTTGTCGAAACAAAATAAGTGATTGGTTCATGCAGCAATGTAAAGAATAGTAAAGCTCAGCCTATCAGGAGTCTTGTTGTCTTGCCGAGAAGAATGAAATCAGTCACCAGTCTCTTATGAATCCATGAAATCATATCCATTCTCTCGGATATGTACATGGTATCTATAGCTTTGGAATACAAGGCTCATTTGTCTTGAACAATATGATTGTCATGAAGGCTGACTTCAGTGATATGATTTTTTATAGGTTGACCAAGTTGCTGACAGTTGAATTCCAAACTTTTAAAATTGGATAGTACTCTTCATCGCATTGATGGCATAAACTGATATGGATGTATCAGTTTAGAAGGATTATTGTCATGTCATCAGAAGACATGCAGCTCGTGAATATTGTAAATGAGCAATCCACAACTCCCAACTCAAGTAAAGGTAATGAGCTTATAAGCCCCATTGACAAATCACCATCATTTCCTTTAAATAGAAATGTTTGAATCATTCAAATGCTAAGAATTGGTAATTACACTGAGAAATTGAAGTGTAGAATCATGTTTCAATTTTCAGTTCATAACGTGGTTGATGCAGACGGATGTCAACTCTTCACCACCACGCTGTTTCAAATTGAAAATTAAAGTTGAAACTTCCTATACCATGAGTGCAGTTTGCACTATCTGCCAATCTATCTGCCACTGTCTGCTGCAGTCTGCTAGAGCAGAGATATGAGTGAGAGCAGGAACTATATACTCATGTGAGAGCCGAGCGTTGACAACGAATTTTGGTACGGTGAGACAGCGGCGCCCCGTGCGGCGGCTATGTAGTACTTGAATTTTACTGCTCTTTCTCTAGATATACGCTTCGTCTTCTTACTTTTGCTTCCATCCTCACCTCGGGTTACAATCTGTGCCGGCTCGAGCTCGACACTAAAACCAATCGCTTATGATGAGACTTTTCACACATTCTCGATCTGGTAATTGAAGTTTTTTATGAAATCCCCCCGAAAAATAGTAGCAAGTGAGCTCCCTATCACTTAACACTCGATATTTGTTTATTAATTTCTTGTATAAACAAATAAACATGCCAAATTCTTTGTTCTTTGTGAAATAATGTATGCAACAAAGGGTCGAAGACGAAGTTGAGTCGCTTTTATCAATTTCATCGAATCCATTTATTCAAATCTCATATTTTCGATCCCAAACTGAGAATTCGCATAGCTCTGCTCTAGAATCATTAAGACTTTATCATGGATGGGATTGACATTTTTGATGCTACTTCAGTGTACGATCTCAACTGGAATAGGCCTTCTAATGTAATGGCTGAAGTCAGGCTTCTATGCAAAGCAGTAAGATATCGCCGAAAATTCGAAGAAGGAGAAATTATATCCCTAGAGTGATACTATTTCCACAATTTTTTAACTCGAACTTCTTAATTTTTTTCCAGCGAACGGTTATTGTGTCTCAGGAAAACTATAAAATAACAGATTCCCCCATGTATGTTGGGCGAAGACTTCCTTCGCGTTGATCATGTTGCTTTCATAAAGACTCCTGCAAACGTGAGAATATGATTGGACAATTTCAGTCAACGGATCGATTGCTTGAAGATTTGGATTGATAAGGCGCTGATCGAAATAGTTTTTTAAGCAAAATTATATTTAAAATACTCGTCTTTTATGAGAAAACCTATCGACTAATTTTTTAATTTTACTATTGGCCTTACGATGTGTTTTTCCACAGGTGCCTGAACACACTGTTGATCGTCAAAGAGACGTTGAAAATGAATTTCTATCAGCAACAGCAGGTCGCAGCTCAGGGAATGTCCGTGAACCGGAGCCAATGGATATGTCATTATCTGACGAGGAATCATCAGAATCCGATTCTGATTCTGCGTCGAACTCAGAAGATGATTACCTCGGAGAACTATCTGATATTAAGTTCGACGATATTCACTGTGCGAACGATGAACACTTCCACGAAGATGAAAGTGATAGCGACGTTGAAGATTCCGAAGACACGATGAACTCCCTGGAATCTCTGACATCCAGTATTCTCTTGTACAAAAATAGTGAACACACTGTAGAGCATGCTATATTTTTAGTAGCACAATGTTACATCAAACACAAGGTGACAAAAGATACTTTGGATCATTTTGTGAGAATAATTAGAGCTCTTTTACCAAAGCCCAACAACTTCCCCACTAGTGGGTATATGTTTTTAAAACGTTTAGGGGAATATGCTCCAGATAATGAACCTATTCGGCACTACTATTGTAAAGACTGTGTGACTAATTTCGGAAGTGTCCTACCCACCGATTCAAAATGCAGAAGCTGCTCATCAACAAGAGGCTACGGCGTTTTTTTCCAATTCGACATCGGGAAACAAATCAAGTTCTTCTTCGAGCATAGGAATCTGGGCAATCTTCTCCAATCGGATCAATCTCACAGAGATCAAGGATTCATCACCGATTATCACGATGGATCGGAGTCTATTCGAGCAAACAAAGATTTTGGTGTTAAGAATAAGTATGATGTAACCGCAAAGCCATTCACCGACGGTATATCGTACACAAAAAGTTCCCGAGCCAATATTTGGCCGTTTTACTATACAATCGAAGAGCTCCCTGAGCATCTCCGAGAATCATTCATCACAGTTGGATCCATTTGGGCTTGTGACATCAAGCCAAAAATGAATACGTTTCTAGAGCCAATTTATACGAATCTCAAAGAATGCTTTGAAAAAGGAATCACGTGGACATGTCCTGAAACCGGAGAAGAACGAATAACACGTGTTAATGCACCCTGTATGATTGCTGATAAGCCTGCTCGAGCTGAAATTCTAAACCATATGCATCATGGCAGCAGGTACGGATGCGAAACTTGTGAAATTCGGACCATCAAATGCTCCAAGATAGTGGGCCGAAGGCGAAAGAGAATATACCCCTTTCTAAATAACGAAGCTAAAGCCCGCACTAAAAGGCGGATGCTAGCGCAAGCCAAATTAGCTGACAAATGTTATAGTGAGGCTACACCACAACAAATCAAGCGCAAGAGAATCAATGTTAAAGGTATCACAGGAACTTCGATCATCACCATTTTGAGATCGCTGGATCCGAGCAACTGCTGCTTTCCAGAGTTCTTACACAGCGTCTGTCTTGGAGGCGTCAAACCAATATTGGCTCGACAAGTATCCACCTCGATGCAAGGCAGCTTCTCAAAGGACATCATAGATCATATAAATCGAGAGCTGAAAAATACACTTCCTCCAAACGTTTTTCAGCGTACTCCTCCGCAAGATATACGCCAATGTAATCAACTGAAGGGCCACGAACTGTTGACCTGGCTTTTGATCTATTCCGTTCCAATTTTAAGAGACGTCGTTGATGAAGAGTACTTTGATCATTGGATTTTGTTTGTGATATCCATTTTCAATTTACTTAAAAGAAAAATTTCACTCACAGAGGTAGAGCAGTCCAAAATTTTACTGAGAATTTTCGGAAGAGATATAAAGAAGCTGTACGGTGATAGAATGGAGACTTATTATATTCATCAAATTTCGACCCATCTCGCCGACTACGTAAACAAGTGGGGCCCGTTATGGGCTAACTCGGGCTTCATGTTTGAAAGTTTCAACAGCTATTTGACTAGAACCATGCACGGGACGAAAAATGTAGGCCAAGAGCTGGTCAGAAATATCAAGCTACATGAGGGATTCGCAGTATTGCGGAGTAAATTTGAAGATCCAATCTCGAATAATGAGCTAAGTTTCTCGTTCAAAATGCTCGGACAGCCGAGAGATACTGTTGCTCTCAGCCCAAGTCAATATCAACAACTTCAGAGCCTTGAAGGGCCTCCTAATGCTTCCGATAAAGTATTTATCTACGAAAGGGCTCAGATAAATGGTGTCAATTACACTTCCAAGCTACACAAAGTACTGAAAACAGACACATCCTACGTGCACGTACAGTTGAAAGATTCAAAACACCTTTATGGGATGATACTATCATTCGTGAACCGAGACGATTCCGATTTCATTCTACTCAAGAAGCTGACTGTCAGACATGATCGAATGATTTTTCACAAAGCTACCGGAGCCAAAGTTGAGCATATACTGCCATTTGAAGAATCAGATATTGAGATGTTCATTGAGAAAATGGAAATCGAAGTGATCAATCCCTTGACAAGAGTAGGGAGTTACATCTGCGAAATGCCGCACCACTTAAGGAAAATCTTGTGAAAATCGATCGTTCCGTGAGAAAAACAGCTCCGAGGTGTTGATCGTCGCTCATGATATCCGAGAGAGCAAGATTTATCTCGTAAGAGCATAAGTTCATATTTCTTTCTCATACTCTGGGACTCGACGAATAACACATTAAAACGTCACATTTTCTCCCCATCAGGTCGCTACCGTGAAGGCTGTGTGATTCCGTTGGAGCGTCACTACGAGGTAAAAGAATCCGTCTTTGCGTTATCCGATTTCAAAAATTGGAGTCAGATTTCTCCTTAGCAATATAGATCATTGTTACGATTTCATTTCAATGGAAAATTAGAGTTGACTTGAGGACCCACTGTGCTGCAGGATGGCGAGGAGATTTCGCGTGAGCACTATATGTATATATATATAGAAATATCATTCCCATGTATCATAAGATTGAAGGAGGACTAAAAGAGGTCCAATCATTCTATCTGATTTTCATTCTTCGATCTTTCAATCATCATAGATAAATTCCAGATTCGATAGAACGAGAGGGCGATAGAGTTTCCAACAGCGCTTCTGTTGTAAAAATATAAGTTTGAGATCAAATGAGTGAGAAATTCAACGATTTATCTGAGTTTTTCGCAAATAGATTGTACCAAGTTTGATGGAATGATAGGATTGAAATCTGTTTGAAGTGAACCTTTGATGCCAGCTATTTACAGCCTGTGCATAACATTAATGGATGATATGACAACTCATTTTCTTGCTCATCAAATCGAGATATCAAACACTCGGCAGACTTTGGAAAATTTACCTTGTCCCGACTTTGTTATAGGAGTAATGTTCAAGCAACACTGAGTTCAACGAGGTAATGCCAAGTTGAGTTTGAATACCTCAGCGTGGATGCTCTCGTGCGTCATGACTCTCCTTTGCCACGACCCATAGGAGGTTTGACCTGACAGCGACGAAGCCGACGACGCTATTTGAGCCTGCTGCATCACTGAGTCCCACGACATTGATCTGTAGCATCTCTTTCAAGTTTGGAGCTGCGCATTGATTTGGTCTGGTAGTTTTCTTTCGAATCAGAAATCATCAGAACCAATTTTAATTTTGGATTTGTCGTGGCATGTTGCAAGGCTTTGATTTTGTGCGAGTACATAGATTTTTCAATTGTCAAAGAGCGCAACAACCACCCTGCCAAATGAGATCAAATTCGGCGAATGAGAGCGTTAGAAGTGTTATGATATTAAAATTTCTCTTCAGTCTTTCTGATTTTGACAATGATTATTGTTTGTCGGGTGCTATCATAATTCCATTGCGAATCACCGGCCTGTAAGATAAATCTTTCGAATTTTTCATTTCGACAAGAGTTTCACTGAGCAAGTTGTGTCGTAAATTCAACACTCAATGCACATCCAGCACTTCCTTGCAAGCTGCATGATAAAAATTTGATGTCAATTTGGCCGAATGGCTTTTCGCACATGAGAAATTCGTATTCACACTCAAATACTCTTGTGACTTTTTTTTCATGACTTCAGTAAACTATCTGAATGATACCATTTTCTTCACGTATACAGCGATCATGAGGTTTCAAATCCACATTCAGTCAAATGGATTAACAGAACGTATACTGGAAAGTGGAAATCATAATTAGAAAATGCGTATTGATGTAATCAAAAACGAAGTTGATGCAAAAGCTCAACGAAAGATGACTGGTCCAAATTATATCGCGGTGTATGGGAATAGTTTTATTAGCCGTATTTCTCTCGTAAATTTCATTTGAGTATCACCAACTTTGTTTCAAGTTAACGACACATGATTTGCTTATCTTAGAAATCGCAACTCAAATTCACGGGATGTGGTGAAATGGAAATGAGAAATTGTGTAATCTTTTTCGTTATATCGTGTCATTCATGAGTTCGATACTAATTTGCTCTTTCGATTTCCTTCAGGTGGAGGAAGTTTTTCCAAATTGAAGATGAGGGTCCGGAAAGGGAAGCAACCCTTCACGGGGACGAAAGATAATCAGATCAAGAAATCAACTCCTACTTCGACCAATAAACTGAATAAAAATATTCTCAGAGAGCGGGTACGATATTTATATTCTTTTACATTGAGTAACTAATGAATTACAGATCTCATAATCCATCACTCGCCTCGTCTTTAATTCCCTTGTTTATTTTCAGATGGAGTGTTTGAAAAAAGCTCAAGAGGCCTCGAACGAGCGGACTAGCTCTTTGGTCCGAGCAACTCATGGAAGCACTGATGAAGAGCTCAGTGAAGCTCTTAGTGCATCCCAAAGCAGCAGTAATGATGACGAGAACATCTCGGCTTCGCGGAGAAAGAAACGCCTCAGAGAGCGACAGAGAGGCGAACAAGATGACATTCTCGCCTATAAAAAATTAAGATCAACTGCTGTAAATTCAGGTTCTTCTCATGCAGCTAATGATGTTTCACGTAATAATATTGGAGCAAACAGTGCTGAGTTCCAGGGTGAGTCTTATTGTTTTTACTCATTCTCCTCCGAATTATGATCACAATAATTCTCAAATAAACCCTCTGGCGTCCAGTGTTATATAAATATACAGTCAGTTATTCTCATGATTTGGCGCATATTCCTGTACAAGTTATAACAAAATACCGGGAATTGATGAGAATCATCTCATCATTGTAAAACCGAGTTTCCATGTAAATAACGCCGATTAAATCTCATATTATCCTCTCGCTAAATTCAAAACAACTTAGAGTTTTTTACCTATGAGTTTTTCATTTCCGTCTCAATTTCGATGGCCACTTCTTATTCTGACATTGAGGGAATTCCTCTTTTGCATTCGAAAATTCTGAGCGTCAAAGGGCCAAGAGTGGAAGTTACGATGAGGTTCCAACTTTATAGATTGTACAATTTTTACCCTGACTGGATGATCATGAAAAACTTTCCAGGTTCCTCAACAAGAAATAGTCAACAAAATACTCTGAGGAAATCCAAGAGGTTGGAGAAGCTAGAATCAGATGAAAGAATTCGCACTCTCGCTAACGTCCAAGATGTGCAAGTTTCGACTGTAGAAAAAACATCATCAGATCATACGAGTCGAAACAACTTTTCGAAAAGAAATCACAAGAGGCTTAATAAATCCAGATCTACTGAAAATAGGGATACACAATCGAACTCTCCAAACTCAGACAATCATGAGCAGCTCTTTGGAAAAAATTGTGGCGAACAGGTGAGGGAATGAGTATTTGAAGTGGAGGAGATGAGCCCCGTGCAATGATCACAATGGAACGTATGGGATTCTATTGAGATTCAGTTTCAGGAATGCTCATGAAAAACTTGAGTCACTCCAATCTCGAAGAACGGTTCTCTAACGAGATTTTTTTTCAGATGCACTCAATTGGTAATGGTTTCCTATGCAAGAGCCAAGTATTGGTAAATGCTGTCGGACGCTCCAAAAATCCTCGGCAGTGCTGTAGAAAGATTTTAACGGGAGTGTTCAAACTTAATGCGATACTAAATTGTACCTTGACGGGAAAAAAATTTTCGCCGCTGACTCGTAAGAGAGAGTCTTTGTATGGACCCGCAGTTAGGGCTATAACGTGTGAGTAATCTTTAGTAATTTTGAATTAATATTCATCAGCCCGTAATACAATATATAACTTTTTACAGCATATTCTAAGAAATGGGTGAAGAAGAAGAAATGGCAAAAAATGACCACAGCTCAGTTGAGGGGGGGCATTCGCCGAAAAATTTGTCTCATTCGCAGTGAACGGCTCATTAGATCAATTCGCCGAGTTTGGTTGTCATCCATTTTTCTCGTCTCAATCATTGATGAGATTGCTCATAACCATACCTTACCTCCGTTTACTTATTTCGTTCATAATTCTAGAACCAACTATCTGTTTTTACATGTTCGTGGTGGATGAGGCAAAATTTTTTCTTCTGCCTCACCAATTGAGAACGATTGAGATATGTGTATTATATCATGTTTGTAGGGCATTGGCAACGTGAATTAAATCAATCACCGACGTTTCACCAACTTTTCATGTTCTTTTACAATTATTATTCATGAATTTATCACCACCTCTTTTTTAAAGATATTTTTTCACAATCGAGATTCGTTCTGTAGCTTTAATCATGAGGTGAGCCAACCTCATTCAGATTCACAGAGATTTTAATTCTACTAGTTTTAGCCGATGATGATGCATGAAGTAATATGAGGTATGATTAGAGTGTACCGCCAAATTGTGTACACGGTCATATATGATAGTGTACCACACTGCGGTACACTATCATATATGATAGTGTACCGATCCTTTTTTCAC
>JAPYYZ010002499.1:0-12989 GCA_030522705.1 Eretmocerus eremicus | reverse complement strand
TGGCGTGGAACAAAATACAGTACATCAATATCTCGAAATTATAGAAAGTAGAGTTCTCACAACAGCAGAAAAAAGTTCCACAGCCACTAAAAAAGAGCATCTAGCAATTAATTGGTCTGTCAAGAAATCCAGACCATATGTGAGAGGCTTCAAATTTACTGTCATCATTGATTACGGTGCTGTACAGTGTCTAAGGAAACCAAAAGATTTGACAGGTCGTCACGCAAGATTAGCTTTCAGCAACAGATTTTTGAAGTCAAACATAGATCTCGTGCTCTACATCACGTTCTTGATTCATTATCCAGACTAAGTGACAGACAACATGTGTGAGCAAAATATTTTGCAAATGTGTGAGCATAATATTGTCTGAAGAAATGAAGGAAGAATTGTATCTAAGCATGTTTAAAAATGTAGAAGAATCATCTGATGAATATATCGATTAGAGGATACAAAATGTCTAGCAACATAAATATAGGGTAAACAATTCATTTCATTCTACTCAGGATGACTAGGGAGGATGGAGACTAACACGTCGAGAATTCAGGAAAGAATTTCTCATGAATAATCATAACATTCGAGCGGACGTTTAAGAATCGAAAAAATCTCTGACAAAACCTCTAGTGAACGATATCCTGAATGAATGCACGCAAATATTATAGATTTCTTAGAAAAATGCCAAAAATGTCAGGACTATAAAATATCTCAGTCTAGACCACAGAGATTAATGGATGTACGTATAGTTCAACAACCATACGTGATTGTAGTTGCAGATTTGATGAAATTTTCTGGTAATGAAAGCAAAAGTGAGTATTGAATAGTCTTCTAGTATTTATTCACAAAATGGATGTAAATTGAACCATTGAGAGACAAAAATATAATATCTATAGCGTGTGCATTTGGAGAGCTGATCTTATTACGATGGGAGAATTTGAAATATCTGGTAACCGATAATGAAAAAGAATCTGATCGCGAGGACTTCAAGAATGTATGTGAGAATTATGGGGTAGACTGATGACTTATCCAATTCGTAAAGGCACTTATCCCATGTTATTCAATTGGAACAAGTGCCTTCATGAATTAGATACGTCGAAACCCCCCTCATCAAACCATAAGCCCCAATCTAATCCAGTAGAGAGAGGTTATCGTAATTTGAAAACTAAGATGACTATTTTTAAGGGCTCGTATCAAAGACAATGGGATGAACACCTCCATGAATCTTTATTCATCAAGACATGCATGAAACGTTAACTTAGAGCTAGGTGAAAGAATCAAAAAGTATTGCCTGGGTCAATCACTCAATTTATTATGCTTCAACATAACAAACAAGGAGAAAAATGCGCTGCAAGGCAACGGATACCGAAAAGTATCTATGATTTTAGTATATGGCCGTAATGGGTACAAGTGCTACCTTCGTATTCATACGCGTCAGCTGGAATGTGAACCGATTCCCCGAATCTCAGGGGTAGATAGCGGAGTTAAGGATTGTGCTTAATATCTCATTCTCTCCATCTTTCCAAAGAATGACTTTTTCAAGAAGAATAAAGGAGGCAGGGTATTATGGGATTGCCAGTTCCTATATGCGTCTAAGCGATTTCTAGATTGGTCCAAGCACTACTTGATATTTGGAGAAACAATATTACCCGGCCAAAAAAACAACCTTAGAGCTTTTTCGTTCCCCGCCCAATATACAAGCATCGAAATCGCGAACAGATTTCTAAATCGCCTCAAATGCAATCTAAGGTTTGAAATCTTATCAATATCGCAACCGTGGAGGGTGTAGCATTCTGAATATGAAAATACGGAAGGAGCCTCGTTTGAGTGAAGGAGATCGAACCAGAAATGCTGTGGTGATCAAATTGTCCGGAATGCGTGATCTTGGTCCCACTCACCGGTAAAAACTCTACCCCAGCTCAGAGTGTTGAGAAGAATATAATGCGAATCGAACAAGATGGGAATATTTTTGACAAGAACAAGTACAATGCCAAACCTATGTGAGCACATCAATTTTACTTTCCACATTTTTAAGCATAATAAATCGGATAAATCTCGTTGTTCTTCCAATCACGAGAAAATGATGATTCATACACCAGAGTCCACAGGAAAAATCCCTCTTCCGAAAATGCAGAACACTTCAGCTAGAATTCCTCATGAATGAGGGTTTGTCGCAGCTTTCGTCAAAGAGTCAGCAGGCTTTCGCTCGTTGTTCAAGATAACTGCTGATATTTCTTCATTATTGATCCTCTTCTTGGCCTTGACAATTCCGTGTTAGTGCGGATATTTCACATCCTTGGCGAGATCAACTGCAACCTCCTCATGAAAGAGCATTGTTTTCAAATCTTGAAGAATTAATTCGGTAGCTAGTCTCCAAATCCAAATTTAGTTCTGTATTCGCAGTGAAAACAGCTTCATATTCGGCGTCAGTGCTGTATAGTGGTTTACTTACTTTTGGTTTTTACAATGCCAACTGCGGCGAGTGTGTCAAATGTGATCCTAAGTCTCAAAATCCATACGCATGCCCAGGAAACCAAATTATACAAACGAAGATGAAATCACACGTGATGATAATTTGTCAAACGCTAGTTTGTCTGGACAAATGCATAAATTCGGAGACTCAAAATAAATCCAAATTGATAGCTGGATCCCTTGTCTTCAGTGGATGTGTCCCGTTGCTTGATTTCATTTGATAGATTAGAGCTAGAGATATACGCATTTTAAGGTTGGAAATATCGCCAAGCTTTTCCCGGGCTAACGAATTTACTATGTTGAGTATTTTTTCATCTTTGAATAGCTGTGAGTCTAGTTCCAGGCTACCGAGGTGGCTCCAACAAGTGTTCATTTCGCAGTCGGTTCCACCGAACGTCAATCAAAATTACTTCTAAAGCTATATGCAATTGTTCATGCGCGAGGAAATGCATTGTTTCACTCGAATAGTGAGTTGAAATTGTTTATTCGTGGGTCTGCCCCTCGTTATGACTGGCAAATCCTTGAAAACAGCTACTATCTATATAGAATGACCAAAAAATGGATTGGAATGGCTCACAAGTCTATCTCCAGTAAAATCGAATGAAAAAACGTTTTTCAGTTTCTAGCGGTCCCTTAGCGTACACAAATGACTCTAAAAACCGTAACCTCCGAGATGTCTATTATCTCACTCAAATTCGCCTACAGCCAGATAACGACAATACAAATCAAATGGAATAGATAGAAAGTTGTAACTTTTTTCTTCTTCTTAACCCTTTGTGACACACATCTTTCTGAGGTACCAATCGTTATAAGAATTGGAGTAATATGGTTTTATAGGTCGCAGATTACGAATTCGAGATAATCTCTTTTTTTCACGTTGATTCAAATCTATGACGTAACTCTAAACAAATATCAATTCTGGAGCAATACAAAACCCTTCTGCGACTATTACTCGAGCTATTCATCGAGAAAACCCAATAGAGATACTTGAAATAGCCTCCGAAAAACTCAAAATTACACAATTTTCAGGTGAAATTAGGTGGCTAATATTAAGCCACCATGCCACAAAGAGTTGAGCGAGGGAGACTCGTAAAGAGCTTATTACGCTAGAAAGTTGCAAATGGCATGGGCAAAATAAGAGGGTAAGAATTCGTTTTCCAGCTCATGATTGAATCACTTATGTGGGTTCATCTTACAAGGGGTGCACTGATCTTGCGGGTCACCAATCTAGCACCTCTCCACGTTAGTCATCAGATTTGTTTGCGCCCGGAAATTGTCGAAACCATCGTCTTCCAACACTTCAAACTGAAAAGGAGGGTGAGAAATTTTCAAGAAATTTGTTGTAGGAAAAATGTTCAGTTTGACATGGAATCGCATTTTGAGAATGGTGAATGTCAACTGGATTATAAAATGTGACTGTGTGGTATGATCCCTTCTCATTGGGTACTATAATTACAAAAGCGTAGATTTTCTTCACAAAATTGTTTTTAATTATTCTAGGATTGGCACGTATGATGTACGTCCATTGAGGTTCATATTATTTGGACGAACTGCGTGTATACACTCACATTGAAATAACCGAATAAACAGGCACATCCACAAGCCTACTCGAACGCAACGCTGAGGTCGTGCGCAGCTTTCACGATGTTAGGTGTATATATTTTTAGGCACGCTAGTGCTGTAACAATATATGTAAGTCTGATTCCAAGCCTTGTCTATTACCATCGGTTTTACATTCCGATGTTATCGTTATCTTCGGAGCTTGCTTCGAGCTTCCCGAGAGACTGCAGTACAAAGATAGCTCGCAAAAGAGCGATGGATAATTTCAAAAACTTTTACACGCTTATTATGAATGTATTATGCGTTTGAACTAGACGCATTGTGAGTCCAGGCAGATTTACTCTCTCTTAGCGACGAATAAACGCATGCCGTAGATCATCTTGTTCGGCCGCAACCGATTGTATGCTATTATGGGCATTTACATACGAAGACTCTCACTCTCTCTAACAGTTCAAAAGAATAATTTCCGGTTCGGCTCTGATGCTGCGAAGTGTACTCGGATGAAATTACGAAGTTACGCGAGAAGTTACGTATGCTGAGTGTAAGTTTTAGACTTTTTCGGAGCCGACGAATCAATCATTGCTTGGCAAGCAAAGTTTCAAGAGAAGTTGAATACCAGTTGATGGGTTATGAATCGTCCTTGGGGCACAAAAAACTCGTTCAAATGATGAACCCGATACTTCTTTGACAAGGTAGTCGACAAAGATAATATTCAACACTTTCGCTGCGTCGGTGTAATTGGCCTGTCGGGTCTCCTGTGCTTGAGCGAAAAAAACGTAAAATTTTTCATATATCATTGTTGAGCATTTTATAAATCATCAGACCAATAACTATCCATATTGATCATACAAACAGTCTTTGGGACACTAGTGGTCTATGCCACACTGGGAAAATTTAACTCTTTCCAATGCTACGTGGACTGGAGGTGGCCCAATTGTGACTCCTTCACACCGCACAGCAGATCCGCCAAGTGTGGGTCACCATTGACCCACATCGCAGCGAAAGTGTTAAGGGATTCGATAACTTTCATAAAAACTTTACTGTCTCTCTGGTCGTTTATTACTATTCTCTTCAAATTTTACTCTTACGTGGCATTGGTATGATTTCTCGCACAAAATGCACAAAATATGATTGATTCACGTCTTCGAATATTATACATATCCTAATATTTCCCAATCGCAGACGGGGAACTGAGCAAATTGATCGGGCCGGTAGAATTTCTTCGATCGTTCAATAACCTAAGACGAGTATGAGTGAAAGTACAGCGGGTGCGACACCGGGCCATCGAACTCGCTCATGCAGCATTGTCTTGATGATGATTTGTATAATCGGTTTCCAGCGTCACTCGGCAGCCTCTCAATTCTTCACTTTGTAGTAGTCCTCGCTGTGAAAGTGAAATGCTGAGATTAGACGCTGTATATCTTATGCACGCATGACCGATATCGTTAAAATCAATTGATGGTATTAGAGGTACATGGAAATATCTGGAACAGGCGCGAGAAACTGTCAGCTTCAAGTTTCTTCGCTTTGATGCTCATCGGGAGGAAATTGCAGATTGGATGTTAGCACGTGCAAAATTGAATAGGGGAGTGGTCATTAATTTTAATCCCATTGGTCAGACTGCACTAGAGTATGTTGATATCGATAGCTTAAAGATTGGCGTTACATGCTTTAGGAGATTGAGAAATTACTCTCGAGTTTCAGTGCCGAATGAATTTCATCATTAATTGGTAATTGAAGCATGTATGAGCGGCTCAAATTCCATAAGTGTTGCGATGATCGAGGAAAATTGGAATTTTCTACGATTAAATTACCCCTGTAAGTAGACAGGATTGAGAACAAATTGATTCTGGTCAGGGCCCCGAGATACTCTTGATAGATATTCAATTAACGAGGTTCTAAATAATACTTCTGTACCACGCTGAGTCGTATGCGAGAACTAAAAATACCTTGGCACTGTAATACAGGAACAAATTATTGTCGGAATAACTCATATCAAGCAGTGAGTGTAATTGCATCAACAAAATACGGCTGCAGAAAATATTATATTGGTAGAGGATGTGCACCTCGCCCACGTGATAAAAAATTTACGCTCCGGCTATAACACAGCGTCGGAGGCCATGAAATAATTCATGAGTAGCTATCAAAGTACATTCCATTCTTTCAATCCGACCCATGAAATATTGATACGACGAGCAATATTCATTCTGGCAGTATACCCTTTGCTAAAGCATAGATTTCATAATCATACACTTTGGTTAAGAAAAAAAAATGTAAGCAGCCTAATTATGAATTTATTCCAAACAAAATGCCTCTCCAGATTATCGAAATTATTGTGTTATTACGAAGCTTAAATCTTGACAGGGAGAATACTACTTACCATCCGGAGACGTTCTCGGGTTCGGTGCACCTAAACGACTCTACGTTGTAGACGGTACCCTCGTCGCACTGGCCCTTCTGCGGTATCACTCCATTGCGGCATATGTAGAACTTGGCACAGTCTTTTTCGTGGGGGTAGGTTGGATGAGGCAAAATCCGTCCCGAGGGCCCGACGAGATCACCCACGGGACAGCTGAAGCCATCCTCGAGGACTTCCCGCTTCATTTCTGGACAGGTTCTAGTCGAATCCGTCGGCCAGACGCAGTTCGCAATCTTCTCCTCGTATCGGAGACCTGGTGGGCAGGACATCACCTGCGGAGAGCAAAAATATTCATCACTTCTTTTTCACAGTCGAATGAAGAGAAACAGTATGTGAGAAACGGCTTTTGTCCAGGGTTTTATCCAGGACATTTAAATCGAATATGTGGTCCTAAATATGATAAATCATTTGCCACCAAGGAAAATTCGAAAAAATTTTGCAACTTCCTCAAATTCTCTTATTTAGGATGTTCCTCGGAATTTTTATGACGTCTTCCAAATAAAAGCGATTATATCTCAAACATCTGCTTTATGATCTCTGAAGAGGTTAAATGAAAGCGTCATATAAGAAAGAAAAGTATTTCAAACATGGCACAAAACGCAGCTGGGCGCAATTTAAACTGTGCATGGAGAACCCAGGGATTGTGGGCCATGGAGTCCTGTGAAGCTGCGGAAATTATCTCATTTAGGCAATAAAAAATTATATTCTTCATTTTTTGGTTTCGATATCAGCTAACGAGCAACGGTCCAACAATTACTACTCGCCTTTGACTTCGAATCGGGTCCATATCAATCACTAGGAACGCAGAAACCTATTCCCTTGCACTCGTATAGAAATGTACTCGTTTTCATCATTTTGATCTAAAAGTGCCGCGTTCGACGTGGCTTTAGGGTTTGCATGATGAATAATCGTGCTCGCATGTCGGGCGCGGAGGTATTATTTCCCGTCGAATGTCCCACCGCCCGAAATGGGCGCGCACGCCCAGGCAATAATGGTAAGGTCAAAAATTGATTCAATGATGAAGCAGAACATTTGGAATGAGAAATCATGGTAACTTGAAACATCAGAAGATATTCTCAAGGACTTGTTATACACGCATTCATAATCAAATTTAGAGAAAAATTCGAAAAACAAGATCAGAGGAGCGAGGAATATCCTCCCATGTCCTTGAGAGTCACTGTTGATCATTTTTTCGGAAATCTGGATTCGAGGAACACACCTGACAAATCATTTACTTTCGCTTATTTTAGCGAGTCTTACCTGAGGAACACCATCGATGCAGTTGACAAATTTATCGCAGGACGCGGGATCCTCGTGCTTGAAGTATCCATTAGCTCGCGGGCAGCCTTCCGTAGCCTGTGGCTCCTCTGTAGAAAAGAAGGATTCGAATGTCATTTCAAGGTTCTCTCAGACTACCCGCATCCAGATTAGGATATTTTATTTCTGTCTCCGAGATATTTGTACTTATTACTTATTTTGTGACTGAACAGGGAGAGGAAAAAAATTATAATTATGGTCGAAAAACGAACAGGTCCCGCCGCCTCTTCGCAAGGAACGTGAATTTGAAGACCACCTTCACCCGACTTTCAATTATTATCTGAAAAAAACCTTGGCAACCGGTTCTCCGAGCAACTCTTTCAGACTTTTTGTTGAGTTCCGCAAATAGCAAGGTTGAGCAAAGTGATAATCGAGGAAAGAGTTGGTTGCATGAGGATAAGAAAGGCAAGATGTATGTTCGAAAAATCATCGATTCTCTCTCGCGTTATGCTATAAATGTCTTGAGCGATTCAATGATTACGACTTTATTAGACATATTGTGAAGTCACACGTCCCATTACTCATCATATAATGATATGAAAAATTGAAAATTGGAATCCGTCACTTAATTTGCGTGAAGCTTCCTTTACAAGGTACTTATTCGAGAATGGATCTCCACTTGAATTGAAATATGTTTCAAATACGAAGGGAATCCTCAAATCAATATCTCGTGTGTTATATGTTCAAATGTCTGGAAGAAAAAATTGAGAAGTATGTTCATTTATTCAAGAATGTAAAGCTGAACGGGATGTCAAATGATGTTTGTGCTGGATTTGCCTCCGTGATCTTAGCGATTGGATTACACAGTTGTTGAGAGTTGGGATGACCCATGGGTGTGTTATGCAAGGTACAGTTGTCTTGATCGTTGGTACCCCGTCGATTGCATAATCCTCCAGACTGCGATATTAATGGGGGCGATCATAACTGCATTATCGCATAATATTCGTGCGAGACGCGTTATGATCTAGCGATTGACTGTTACATTTGATACTTGCAAAAAAGATGCTTCCAAAATGATTCTATCCGCAATGACTTTACATGAGAGTGAGAATGGGTGAACTTTTGCGACTGTTTTAAGAGTTGATAGGAAAGATACTTGGCATGTTCAGTTTCGTCATCTTTCACCTTATCATCGCTCAAAATAAGTGAGATAGCCCCGGAGTTCATACGCCCATTTCGAGCTCTGGAGTAGTTGGGAAGCCCCGGCAAAGCGAGAGGATCCAGTCTCTGGGATCTGGACAGTAACGAGTCATTTGAGTCTCGAAGGCTTGAGTTTCTCTCCCAAATTATTGATTTTTGACCGGCACGGCAAAATTATTTGTAGAATAAAGGATACGCGGGTGTAGTAAATGGCAGGAAGGTCTTTGTAGTCATTCGGTCAATTGACGTTATCAGAGAATAAGATCATTGGTATCAGAACTCTTATAGCTTCCCATGATCAATGAATATAGAAAATACATTCCATTCTCACGTGGAGTCGAAACAAAGTTGTTTGAAACTTTTTGTAAAAATCTCGAGATTTAAGAATTAAGCATTGCTAACAGAACTTAATAAACGAGATGAGAAAATTTTGTCAAATCGTGATTTCTCCAAGTTTACATGTTTTCGAAAACTGAAACAATCTCAATTTTATTGCATCTTTCTTACTTATACTCGCCGTTTTGTTGACATTGCAAAATTTTGACTCGAAAGAGGTATGGAGGTAAGGACCAGCATTAGGAGCTCTTAAAATCATTAGCACCCATTCCCAATATCATTTTCGGCTATAAAAACGGCATTTCTATTGACTATAGGATGATCTGCGGGACCGAAATTAAATCAGAGAATACTCTGAAATTCTGCAAAAAAATTGTCAAAATACAGGCATCCTCTATACCAGCATTTGATGCATCAAATTTGTCTCAAAATCTTTGGCAATGGCCAATACATTTTTCCAATCGCAGAATGTTTTTCCATGATAGAATGCTTTAAAAAATAATTCTCGTTGGAAACCTTAGTCAAATGGACTCAATAACCACGAAGCCATGATATTGACAGGTCCCATTTGGCAGAGGGACAAATGTCAGTCTCCCGATTTTCTGTTTGATTTAGAAGCTGCGACTCCAACATATCTAAGACATGGATCCCTCGGAGAGAATATGAGGCTGGGATAAAGTGGTTTTGGCTCAAGAAAAAACTCTGAGGTGCAATCTAAATACGGATTCAAGAAATCATCGATATACATCGACATAACTACTACTACAACTAAACCTCCAAAAAATCTTCCCACCCAAACTCTTTTTTGTTGTGGAATTTTCTGTTTTATGATAAAATATCTAAATTCTGCCATGCACAAATCAACTTCTGAGAGTTCCATGCTAGGATTTGATAAGAGTGTGTCGTGAATGTGTGGGCAAGCCACGATATTCGTTCTTTGGATTTATTCACGATAGTCTGGAGCTAATAAAGATCTTTCTTGCCCGAAACTGTTGTGCTGCACAGATACTATTCGGACAGTTTCGTCATATGTTATAGCCAGATCCGATATATTTTACACTTTTTCATAATAGCCAGAACCGCACACTCGGTCGTGCAGCTTCAACAGAACTGCCGATATCCCTGTAGCTATGTTTGAGCGAAAATTATACTTTCACCTTTTGCGCGTACGCCCATTTCGGATACTACAGGACCGTTCATCTCCCGAGCAAAGCGAACAATAAAGAGGTCTGATTTTCCACCGCGAGGACCCTAAAATCATGTTCAAACGTACATGATAGTGGGCTAAATTTTTTTTCACATATGTTTTGTTCGGATTAAAAAATCTACAAAAAAGGTACATTTTCCTCTAGCATGGCGTCTGTTCCAAGTTAGAAACCTACAAGAAAAGTTTAGTAGATTTCCCTCCAGAATGCCACTTAATTCGAGTTATCAATCAAAACAAGAAAAATCAAACCATTAAATCACGCGATTTTCTCAACTTTTTCGAAAAAGGTACATGTTGTTACATGCCAGATGGAATCCTGACTGTTAATCTCCTCGAGTTCGACTCTCATCAAAGTAATCCTATCTTGTAAAGTGAGGAAGCCACGTGATTCGACGGTTTGATTATTTTGTTTTGATTGATAATTCGAATTAGGCGGCATCCTGGGGGAAAATGTACTGAACCTTTATTGTAGGTTTTTTGAATCGGAACAAAAAATATTCATGATTTCTCTCAAAATAATGCATATTTTTCGAGTTATCTGAGAATATTGCATGGAAATCAGAAATTTTGATTCGAAAAATTTATCTAGTCCGGAAGGATTATAGATATCGGTACAAAAAATTTTTTTGGGGCAGGTAGTTCACGTCATTTTAAACAAAATGTCGCATGGGTTTGGTGATGCGACGAAGGGATGACGAGATAGAAAATAAAAAGGGTCAAAACGTATTTCTTCAAAAAAACGGACCACACGATCATTTTTGCATTGAAAGAATGTATGTGAATAAAAATGTTCAGGCCCCTGGCATCATTTTCCAGGCCAGTCTTTCAAAATTAGGGTTGCACCTCCCCTTACGTTTGAACGGTGAAATAGTACATTACGCACCGCTGCGTGTATGTGCGCGATTTTAGCACCAAGGGTCCGTCCATTGTAGCCCGAGCGAAGCAAGAGTTCAAATGAGGGTTATAAATCCGCTGCGCCTAAATAATCTATGCCGGCGAGGTGCGAATACTATTTTTCCACCTCAAGGCACAGAGAGCACGAATATTCAAATCATGAGCAGGCAGAGAGTTGGTACTTTTCGTATGCTGAGGCGGAAATAAGCTAGCTCGCCTGGGTGTTTTTGTCGCGAGGGGTTAATTGTAGCCCGAGCGAAGCGATGCGAGTGAAGCGAGGCGATCAAAACCGTCCATGCGCGCAATGGTGCCTATATTGAGCATCTCTGGAATATACAACAACTTCTCAATATCTCAACTTCTCGATATCAGGCCTGGCCCTATACCTCACTTCTCTCCCAATCATTCCAATCTCCACGAAATGAGATCAACCGCACGTGGTTAACAATACTCATGCAAAATCAAGCCTCGTACTCTGACCAGGGCCGACATTTTCCTTCAAAGGTGAAGAGCAACTCGAAAAGCGAGTGAAAAATCTGCACAGATCAAACCAGTCCACAATTGATATCTAGCCTCGGGCTGAACTCACGGAGGATGGTCCTGTCTCCGCACTCCACGTTGGTCGGTATATCGCAAAACTCCTTCTTCGGATTGTCATCCCTGAACACGAGCCCGTCCTTGCAGAGCCTCTCCTCGGCCTGTCCATCCACGCAGGCGTAGTACAAATCGCACTGCTGCGGATCCGGGAAGAACCCCTTGGCCTCTGGGCACTTGAACTGAGCCTCGACGCGCGTCGTCGCCGCCAGTACCGCAACGGCAATGGTCGCGAGCAATTTTGCATTTTTCAATCGCCTATCCATCTTCGGGACTTGTCTAGCTCTCTACGCGCCTATTCCTGAATTTGGCAGCTGGATCGGGGTGCTGCGAGAGTTGGGTGCCGAGGTGCGCGACTGGTGTGACTTTGCGCGAAGCTCACACGAGCCCGTCTGGCGGCGGCTCTGCGCTCGCTCGTGCATCAAAGCCGCAGATCACGTCGGGCTTGCATTTCCCAAAGCCGCAGAGAGCAGCGTTGCTCAGGTGTGGCCGAGTCGCTCTCTCTCTCTCTCTCTCTCTTTTTTTCTGGCCCCCACCCACCCTTTCTCCGAATTTGCCTCTCTCTCGAAGGCTTTTTCGGGCTCGGCTCGAGCGGCGCATAGGCACGCAGACGCCCGAGCGAGTCGGACTTGCGTCAGGGACACGTCTTGTCGCGCCGGAATCCCCTTACCGATCCGCGAACGCCTTGTACAGAGACAATGGCCGGTCACTCGCCCGACTCCGAGAGTAGATAATTCCGCGTGCGTGCTATGCAGACGCGTTGGCGAGATGCGATTGATATGCCAGGGGTGAGGCTAATTGTACGCTATCTCACGCGTCTGTGCTTTCGCGCATAAGTTATTATTGAGCCGTCTTTTGTGGGAGCGATAATTTTCGGTATAGTAAACGTGAGAAATGATACGTTCGATGGTATTCTGGCTGAACAGTCGAGTATATGATTTATTGATATAAGATTCGTTGACGTGCTAGAAATCAGCTGTTCATATTTGACATTATCTTACTTGTTTTATGGAAAATGGTTGATTCTATTCTGGTCGAGAACGATAAGAATAATGAAAC
>JAPYYZ010002498.1:0-12989 GCA_030522705.1 Eretmocerus eremicus | reverse complement strand
AGGCATAATGAGCTAACATACCAAATTTCAAGAAAATCGGACTATCCAATGACTTTCCACGGGGCTTCAAAGTTGGGCTTCGCTCAACGGAGCCAAATTCTTTATCAATTCGGGATCAACTGCCTCGAATCCGCAAAACTCTGACCAACCTCCATAGTTTTCCCTAATAGAGGATAAGATTACCAACAAAGAGCCGTATGTTTTATTTCAATAGACTCACCCGTTCGTCAGATATTCGTTTTATACTTTTTTTTTCAACAAGTTCCCAGTGTGCGCCGGGTGCATCGATAATGCGACGTTAGCAGCATCATCTCCCAGCATCAACTGTAGTGGTGAGAAATCACCTATTTTCGCCTACACGGTTCAAGTTTTACGAAATTTCATTCACTCCCGTCAATCCAGGACATGGATCACCAATAACAATCAACCTTTCACGTCAAGTCACTGACCGAATCTATTGCGATTGAGAGAATAATAGCTGATACCCCATGAACCTGAGAGGAAATCGAAAATATGAAACTCTTGAGAGCTCTGTTGCTTGCCTCCCGATTTCGTCTCTATACATAGAGAGACACGATACATATGCGATATCTTTCACTCGGAGAGACTCAAGAAACAGTTTTTCACCACTGTGATATTGAGATGAGTGCCAGTGTTACTCCCTGTTCTGCAACTATCAATTCACAGTACGACTGGATTTACCCAATACCCTCTGTTAATATTCTCACCCTTGATTGCAAAAATATTAATAGAATGGAATCATTAACGCTTAGCGGAGCTGGGTTGTTACGAATGAATCAGAATTGTCAAGCCACTTCCGACAAGTATCATTTGATTCCACCGATTGCATCACAGAGCCAATGTCAAGAGGTGATCAGACCAAGTCTTCATCTAAATATTCAGAGACACATGTCACAAGGAACCAAACGCGATTGTACACAGAATTCAGAGTTTCAAGTATCAAAATGAACCTCCTGGTTCACAATCCTTGTGGGACTTTCAGAAGCAATCAACTCTCATAACCAGGAATGGAAGAATGGAAGACCCATCACTTGAACAGTTGACCAATGCACTCCAATATTTCCGGATATAGAATGTTGAATTATTGTGCAGCTGTGGTCTCAATTCTAGTCAGCCTATGGATGCTTAGGATCACATCTTGTCGGCCACGACTGAAAAGAGGGATTAACAAACTCAACAGCCATATCTCTCGTTAAGGTTGACGATTGCGACATAGAACTACCTAAGTCGAATTTCTCGACTGTACGAGTACACGTTTTACTGCCGAACAAATTTGGGTTGACCACAGTTTTAGCATGGAGCGTGAGAATCTTCAGACAAGAAACTCATTGTGGCACAACGTCATGGTCATCTAGAATGAGGAACGGAGATTTGACCTATTGTAGAGATATGACTTGAGAAGAGTGCGAACGTCTCTATTATTCACGAACGACCCGAATCGGAATTTTAGAATTGGGTAAACTGCAACTAGATGCATCCACCAGTCACCCTTTATCTTTGGTCTCCTACTCGGAAGGCCAGGGTTTGATTCCCGGCCGGCGCCACTGAGATTTTCTCTCACGTGCTTTTCACGGCGGTCTCGGTGGTTCGAAACTCACTTCAAACTGTGGGTCCCTCTCCCCGAGGTGCAATCGGTGGTTCGCAGTTGCTGACGCGCTGGTTGAGCGTATCTCAACCCCACGCACATGAGTATCGTCTGGATATAGCTCGAAAGAACAGGTGACGAGACGTGAAACTAAGAACTTATACCTCCTGAAAACGTATAACTTGGTGAGCATGAGTTTCCTACCCGTCGTTTACATGTCACTGACTTTTCGGATACTCACTGAAATTTCGTCACTTATCCAATTTGATATCTGAGCATGGAGTTAGGAGGAATTTGGGTTTCTCCAACATGTATCGAGCATAATTTCGATTCTTGAAAGAATTGAAATCAAGAAGAATATTTCAAGAATATTCACGATTCGAGGATCTTCCAGGTTTGAACGCGTAGGGGTAGCCCAGAGTTTATGGGATGGTACATATTATCAATGATATTCAGTTCGTGAATCGGCATTGGAGGACTAATTTTATATTTCCTTATCAACCTCCAATTTGAGGCCGATTAATAACGAAATATCGATCACAATTTGATCGTCGAGATGTTAATCAATGAAGAAATCCGTTTGACTGACATCGTGAAAAAAATTGTCTGGACCCAAGATCGAACTGGGAACTTTCTCAATGCCGGTGAGACGCTCTGCCAGATGAGCTATCCAGAGCTCGGCGATTCTCTGTCTCGATGTCAGTAATATACATTCGCGCCTTTTCTGTGCCAAAGGCGCCTGAATTCAGGCTACACTTTTCGAGCTTGAATCGTCCTCTTATGTGAATCAATGATACTTAATTCGAGAATCGGCATTGGAGGACTGATTTTATATTCCTTCATTAACCTCAAATTTGAGGCCAATTTATAATAGAATATCGATCACAATTTGATCGTCAAGATGTTGATCGATGAAAAAATGCATTTGACTGACATTGTGAGGAAAATCGCCTGGACCCAGGATCGAACTGGGAACCTTCTCAATGCTGGTGAGACGCTCTGCCAGATGAGCTATCTAGGGCTCGGCGATTTTCTGTCACGATGTCAGTCATATACATTCGCGCCTTTTCTGTGCCGAAAGCGCCTGAATTGAGACTACACTTCTCGAGCTTGGATCGTTCTCTTATGTGAATCAATGATATTTAGTTCGTGAATCGGCATTGGAGGACTAATTTTATATTCCTTCATCAACCTCAAATTTGAGGCCGATTTATAATGGAATATCGATCACAATTTGATCGTCGAGATGTTAATCAATGGGAAAATATATTTGACTGACATCGTGAAAAAAGTCGCCTGGACTCAGGATCGAACTGGGAACCTTCCCAATGCCGGTGAGACGCTCTGCCAGATGAGCTATCCAGGGCTCGGCGATTCTCTGTCTCGATGTTAGTCATATACATTCGCGCATTTTCTGTGCCGAAAGCGCCTGAATTCAGGCCACTTCTTTCGAGCTCGAATCGTCCTCTTATGTAAATCAATGATATTCAGTTCGTGAATCGGCATTGGAGGACTGATTTCAGTTTCAGGCGCCTTCGGCACACGAGACAGAGAATCGCCGAGCCCTGGATAGCTCATCTGGCAGAGCGTCTCGCCGGTATTGAGAAGGTTCTCAGTTCGATCCTGGGTCCAGGCGATTTTTTTCACGATGTCAGTCAAATGCATTTTTCCATTGATCAAAATCTCGGTCATCAAATTGTGATCGATATTCCATCATAAATTGGCCTCAAATTTGAGGTTGATGAAGAAATATAAAATTAGTCCTCCAATGCCGATTCACGAACTAAATATCATTGATTCACATAAGAGGACGATTCAAGCTCGAAAAGTGTAGCTTGGGTACATATCAATATCCTTGTAATTGAATTGATTCATACTTCATCAAATCACAGTTCAAAGTGGAGGAGAGAGTGAAATCAGAGAAACAACTGTCGACTACAATTTCTCAATACTCGTTCTCGAAATTCCATATCAAGCGTGTCGTCTACATGAAAATGAATGCCTAGTGTTGGGCAACTCGACTCCTGTCTTTCTGAACTAATGGTGTTATCAACCGTTGAGTGGGTACATGAGAAGGACAGAGATTGGCTTATCTCAAACTATGCTTCAATTTACATGTAGACATCAAGAGGTATTTAAAATTCTCCGAAAAGTATGGGTGATTTGCATTATTCCAAGATTGAAAGGTATGAAATTCCGAGATCGGATATTGAGAATGTCTATTTGACAGTTATTTCTCTGATTTCACTTTTTTCCCCACTTTGAATTGTGGTTTGATGGAAGATGAATCAATGCGATCACGAGAATGATAATAAATACCATCCCATGAACTCTGGGCTCCCCCTCCGCATTCAAACCTGAAAGTTGTTCGAATCGTAAATATACTCGACATATTTTCTTTGAATTCGATTCTTTCAAGAATTGGAACTATGCTTGATATATGTTGAAGAAATCCAAATTCCTCCCACGTCTATGCTGAGGGATACGATTGTATAAGTAACGGAATACTAGTAAGTGTTTGAAAAGTTGGTGGGATGTGAATGACGGGTGGGAAACTCATATTCGCCAAGTTATACGTTTTCAAAAGTTCAATGGTGAAGGGGGGGGGGGAGATATACCGTATATATTGGATCAGTCTGATATGAGATGGATAGAAAAGATATCTAGTGCAATTCCATACCACAGGTTAGATTATTCAGGGGCTTTTTGATAGTTTCTTAGAGGAATGGATTAATTTTCATCAAATTCCTAGTAAGTCGCTTGCTCGTGCTGTCCTGCCGAGAAGTCTTTTCCCATGAGGAGATTATCTTGATAGTGGAAATTGAAAGGAATACACATACAATGCAATTAGCATTTGTCTCACGAATCCTTAGATTTACGATTCCCTTGGTCGAGGATCGTCTCATGATCACACTATCTTCTGATATCAAATCCTACAAGTACTGCCAATACTGCAAATTGCGATGAAGTATAGTTTTAATTTTGATATCCGTAGCATTTGGGCTTGAGAGATGCAAGGACCTATGATTAGACAATTCTACGCAACCATCTCCGATTTGCAACATTTTGCGATGAGAGAAGGGTGATTATATGATCATTTATCAGCTCAGAGTACTCGATTCGGTATGTATCTGAATGAGTTCCATTCGCCTAGAGAGCGTAGGAATCGTTGTTCTTCCCTCTTTTGTGCTTGCCGAAAATCTACAGTGTACGCATCCGGATTCTGAAAACGGCTTTTTTTTAAGAAGTAAGGATGTCCCATCGGTGGGACAAGTTCTTCGTGTATATAAGCAATATTTGAGGATATCATGGACCCCGAATAAGGATCAGGGATGGAAATGGACTGATCTGTTGTTTGATCGGTGTTTGAGAAGGCTCCACCCACGAGAAAATGTGGAGGGAATGAGAGAGCAATGTCCTCATCCTCAGAAAGATTCTTCTCCAGCACGAAAATCCAAATTCCTCTGTCTAGGAGAGCCGGAACGTGGAGAATTTCTTCTTCATTGAAAAATTCACAGAAAGTGTTTCCTCTTCCAGCTGAGATCAAGTATGGTTCTCATTTGACTTTTCCGAGGAATCAGCGTTTAAAAGTTGAAAATGCCGTTTTTTTCGTGGTTTATGGCGATCATCCTAGATTCTTAGCGTGTTGTCGAGAAATGTGTATTTTAAAATGATCTTCCACATGTATTAATCAATTTTTTGATTTTGAGTCATACCTGTCCGAAAAATACGAAAAATCTCGATTTTTGGAGGTTTTTTCACTTTCCTGATAGCTTGCAAAGTGAAAACCGATATTCCAGTCGTACCAAATGAAGATCCAAGGGAAGACAAACATTTCATGTCTCCCAATTTTTTTCGCCAAACCGCATCCAGCTCGAGTAGTTCCGTTTCAAAGTCTGAAAAATTAAGGTAGTTTTCCGGTAGCTGGCCACCTGTCGTCCAAAAGAAACTGGGAAAGTTGTATTTCCAATTGTCAGATACATCCTCGGTCGATTTATCGTGGCATAATGGGTAGTTCTCGAGATGAACGCGAAAAACTGCCTTGCACGTGTATTTCAAATGGGACGGTTTTTTGTCCGTTGAAAAAAACTGAGTAGGTTTCACGCTGTGAAAATTGACTTGCATACTCGGGCACCCAAAGCGAGTATCCCACATAATTTCCAGCCCCAAATATTTGGGCTGGATTCCGGCTCATTTGCAACGGTCCGTTTGGAACTAACAATCTCAGAATCATGATGATACTTCTCTCAACATTTTTTGATATGACGTATAGCTGGAGGCTAGGCTGATCATTATTTATCCGCTGACACAACTGTACTGGTACATAATCGCACAGAGAATAGTTAGTTGACGGCAATACTTATGGATTTGAATCTGTTCAGTCGATTAGACTTGTACTCTTTGTGAATTATCACTCGCTGCCACTCATCTTATGAACTAATTTTTCCGTTCATCATCGCTATCCACTGATGAATATTCAAGAGCTTGACAGGAATCACAACGTTGGTAACTGAATGTCAACCGCACTGTTTGTCTCCCGACAGCACACATTCACCGCCCGATGCGCTGTATTCCACTTATGTTCGTGGAAAATATAACGATTGTCTCGCATTGCTTCCCTCTGAAGGCTTCATAAAATACTTTGGGGCAGCCTCATCAACATCGATTGGTCTCTCGATTTTGTTGAATGAGTCGAATCACTGTGAAAAGTAGCCAGCCCGCACCATCCGCCTATATGAAAGCAGCTACCTGGCCTCTAGCGTAGCCTCCCCTTGCGACTTTCGCCACTCGTGGCGCTGGGGAGCATTTCTGAGGAGCATTTCCGATCCCAATACTCGTAATTGATCGAAATTTAGAGGTCAATAACTGGGTATCTGAGTGTACTGAATATATATTAGCCCCCTCTCCAAGAGATCTCACGCATGCCTTGAGTCTTTCAATCCCTGAATCTCTTCATCCATGTTATCAGAAACCCGTGATTCGTTCCAAAATTCTCCGAGTTATATTCGATCAGTGAGTCCAATCGGATATTAAGAAAATTCCGCCCATATCGATGCATGGAAAATTTCTCATTCGTATTGCAGGAGTGCGTATGCTTGATGGACCAGTGAATGATGCAGTGGAAGCACGAGCTCTAGGCCTCAATCCAGACCATATAGATATATACAGCGCCTCATGGGGCCCTGAAGATGATGGGAAAACAGTTGACGGACCTGGGCCTCTTGCAAGACGAGCTTTTATCTATGGTGTCACGAGTGTGAGTTCACCATTACCGTAGTTATTGAATTATGTATCACAATCGTCATCGTTGATTTCATAACTTCCAATCACGATAATGTGTGACGAATCTTATCCTCAATTTTTCTGCGGAGGCCTTTAGGTTGAACCCTTCTCGCCCGGATTTTCGGCCGATCTTCGCATGTATTCCCTCGAAAAACGGTCAAATGCTTGCGAAGTTATTTTACATGCGTGTTTAGTATAGTCTAAAGTGTGCATAGTTCGTAGTGACCATATCCTCAAAAATCTGTGGCGCTCATCAACGTGGTAGATCATCCAGCCTCAACGCATCCCCCCCCTCTCTCAAGCGTCATGATAACGTATGATGCCACTCGATAATGCACTAGCGTCCCCCACTTCCGATATTCCTAGCTCATTTCGCCATAACCCAGCAATCTATGAGCTTGCACTGTGTCTCTCGCAAGACTCATTCCCCCGTGTCCGGAAGAACGGGCCAAAGTTTTGCCATGGTTCGCAAAGATGTTCCCGAGGAATTTTCTTTCAGGATCATCTCCAGAAGACTCCCCTGATGATGAGAATATATGAGCAAATCCCGCAAACCTCTAACTTCTATATTCCTGCATGATATTTCGATGCTATTGGGAATTTTATCCTATGTGAAAGTATCTTTTTGATATGTTCTCAGATACCCTGAACGGTACTTTATTGACTTCTCATGATACGCATCAACTGTGCCTCATAAGAATGAATATGTGGTCTGATCAAGTTTTCGAATATATCTTGTCGGAATTTGGAATTTCACCCTCTGCGGGAACATTAAAATCGGTCCAAGAAATCTGAAAAAATATGTGACGTTGTGAGATATTCATATATATTGGTGTATTTATATGCGTATGTACGTTCATATAGGTATATATTCATATGTTTACCTAATTGTAGGTATTACGTCTCGACGACTCGAGAATACGACAGGCAACCATGATATCGACATTCCTAAAATCTGAGCCCATCAATCATAGCCGTGCGGCGCAGACCCAAAATGCTAATTAGGGCACCCGATCGAGTTAGCGCCGTCCTTGTGAGGGTCGTGCAAGAATGCGGCAATGAATCATAAACCTCGCGCGACACCGCTCCTTTATATTTCCACGTCTCTTGAGAGCCGCAACTAGAGACCTTCATTGGAAAGATTCATGACCCCATCAACCATATTTGAAGAACAAGGCCCTTCTCCGAGAGCAGGTGGAAAAGAAAATTTCCACTTCCCAAGTTGCATAAGGTATGTGGAACTAAGTAGACTACTGTGAGTATTTATAGAGGACGGATTCGGGGCCCTCGCGAGTTGCTTTCGGCAGTTTCCCTCGGACTCCCTTCCGTGACGGTTGTCTCTCTGAATCTCGATAGTCGCGATTCTCCTCTCAAGTCGCACATTCTCCTTGTTTCGTGAGTGAAATTCGCAAAGTTCGCGTGTGAAACTTGACGAATTGTCAAGTGTGGTGTAGATTCATTGTATCAGTTTTGAGTAATAGAGCGTAGCGAGTGAAAACTTACATTGCACGGCAAATACAATGAAGTAACTTTGTACGAAAAAAAACGGGAGGGAAAGTATAAATAAAAAGAAAAAACGACAAGGACATCGAAATATCTATCTTCTTGGATATCTGCCCAATTCGCCCACATATAACAGAATTTCACTCTCCTCAGCGAACTCAGGTAAGACTACTAGGTAAGACACTAGTGCTATGTCAAGGGATACTCCGTCCCACCACCAATTCGAGAATAACTAAGCCTCATTAGGATGGATAGGGTGGGAGAATTGAGGGTTCATCAAATCGAGTAGTGATTGACGTCATTGGAATGATTTCTGAGGTTCGGCCCGGTTTTTTTCGTCACTATAATTCTAACAATCTCCTAAACCTTTCGGACATTCAGAAGAGTTATTCAGCTCCATTTTGCGGCCAACTAGGGATGAATCAGACTGATAGTAAGTGAGTAATTAGCTCCCGACCTATTGGAGAATGAGTTGTCGGGGATATACGGCTTACACATCCCAATCTAATATTGCTCAGTTCCGATAGGCCCGATACGAGTAAAAGTGATACCCATGTGTAGAATGTACCTATAGCCCCATTCTGAGCCCAGCTCAAGGCAAATCTTTTGTATAAGAGTTCAATACCAAGCTTTTCATCCCTTCAAAGTCGCTCGAGAATTGCTCAATACGCATAACTCCCATATCATTTATTCCCTCACGGTACCGCATTGAAAGCTCGAATTAGCTATTGCATGGCGTGAATTGGCTCATTAGCTACGGAATTCGTTATTATAAATCGAGTTATTATGGATAGAACTTGTCGAATTGCTTTTCGACCCCTTGACAAATTAGGCGAATCCGATCGAAAGGATATACCCTTGCCAACCCCAGAGGGACAAAACCCCAGAGGGACTTCATACCGACATAAGAGAGAGAAGAGTAGTTGGAGAAATTTTTGTATGAACTAGCGAAGCTTCATCGTCATTGCAAATGGCAGTAATTCACGCAGACTCTGACTTGGTCGAACTCCTCCTTCGACGTGGCGCCAACCCAAGAGAAGCAGAAGATGAGGATAATGAGCCTCTCATTTTCACTGTACTGGAACAAGGCAGTACCGACATTATTGACATCCTCATATCTCATGGATGCGATGTGCCCCGTTCTAAGCACAAAAGATCCTATCCGATCCATTACCCCAACAACTTCAGTGATCGCGATAAGGACTTCTTGATCCAAACGATGTTGAAAATAGGGCTAGTTCATAGGTCAGAAATGCATCAGGTGAAACCCCATTAATTCAAGTCATAAGTTGTGGTCACGTTGTCTTGGTTAAAGTATACGTTGAGTACGATTCCAAATTAGATTTATGCTGGGGGAAGGCCATGCACTATTCCGTGAGAGAGCAAGCATCAGCATTCTTCGAGTACTTGATAGACATCGGCTACAGAGCAAACAAAGCGACTTCAAACGGCATGACATTGGGAGTGGTGGCCTACGACGGACTGGCGTCGCAGTTCTTCTTTTAATCCTCAGTTGAAGAAGCCTTTCCCTCTTTGCTACCATCCTTTGATCTGCGGACCCTAGATCCGAACCATCCATACGTTAACTGTATAGATGAATACGTATACGAAACCGCAAGAGTCGGAAGAATCACACACTCAATTGCGTTGACCATGAGAGAAGCCGTACGATACCGAAGGGTATCAGAAACACCTCAGTTTATGAATAAAATGGGACTCACCTTGGACCTCAACGGAATAACCAACTACAGAAACCTGAAGGGAGTATTGCACACTTTGCTAGAAAAATGGACTACTATTTTCGGAGAATGCCAACATGGAGGGAACCGAGTCCCGGACAAGGGAGTCGTTTACGCGAGAAAATGGTCCAAGGCCAGAGATGAGATCCATTACATAGCAAAATTTTTACGAGACCTCGCACAGAGGAAGTTGATACATCGTCGAGCATCAAACACGATGCTCGAAGAACCAGTTCAGCCATGAGTGAAACCCCTAAAACTAGAAAAATGACTGGAAGAAGAGCACTTGTCACCAGACAATTGCGAGACCTGGCCTGTGGAGTACATTCATGAATTTAAGTAGAATAATAAATGCTCCCTCTGAAATACGTATAGTTGAGGATCATTACAGATAAAATGTCTAATTTTTCCAATACCCATGAACATTTTCGACGAATAGAGGGGAATGCTACATTTAACTCAGCACCTGATTGTACGCCAACACAAATATCTACACGAATTCAAGTTCACGCTCGCTCTGCTCACGTGAGTGATGTCGCGTTTGTCTTTTTAGATAGAATGATGAGAACGAATTGCGAGGATTGGTCCGCTATTCTCAGGACCAACCTCGACCGCGATGAAGACTATACCATCAAGGAAACCATACGCCACTTAAGGGTAGACATCGGCGAACAAATGATAGAACGCGATTCCACGGCTCTGAACCGGAAAAACGTCGAGGTTTTACTCAGATTGGCAGTCAGGAATCAAGAGTTTGCGATGTGTAAACTCCTGATAGATACTATTGAAGACACACAGTCGCAGAATTTTGAGTACATCTGCTGGGGCCTCAAGCGCGGAGGAATGATAGGAACAAAAGAATTACTCATCAATAAGGGTATGAATGTTAACGCTTAAGGAGCCATCGGATGCACCATACTGCACGTTGTCTGCAGAAGTGACTGTCATGGAATAAACAAATTGCTGATCGAGAAAGGCGCCGATGTAAGAGCGACCAACAATTGGGGAACCAATACGTTTCTTGAAGCAGCGTCTAGTGCAAATCTCTACATTCCAGAATTATTATTGAGAAATGGGGCTGATCCGCATGCCTTTCGTCATATGGAGAAAAATGCTCTTCATATGGCCAGTGGGTTATGCTACTTTTCAAGGAATGATGATATCGAAGTGACTTAGAGGTTATTGAGTCTCGAATCAAATGTAAATTCTTCAGACAGGAGCAGAGATTCAACCTTGCTTTCATCAATCATTACAAATAAGGGAATGGTCCCTCTATTTCCAATTGAAAATGGAGCTATATGAATGCTAGGAACAGCAATGGTGAGACTCCCTTGATGGCATTTAATGAACATCACAACCCTGAATCCACCCAATATCTGATCAAAAAGGGTGCGAGAGTGAAAGAGCAGCGCAATGATAATCAAAGCTGCCTTCATGAGAGCTCACGATTTCAAATCTAGTGGCCAAGTGAAAACTCTTCCAGCCAACGGAGCTACCTTATACTCCGATTCTAGCTACATTTTACCTTTCTATTATTCATGTTCAGTTCTCGTACCAGAAGGCCAATGAATGATGAAGGGAATAATCCGACGTGAAATCACGGGAGAATACGTATCTTCCATAGACAAGGATATAGCATTACCCGAGCCGAGAAGCAGACTGCAGTTTGTTGAGCTTGCAGAGGAGATTGAGGAAGTGGAAGAGATAGAATTTACAGGAACTCGCTCGTTGTTAGAGGATTCTTAAACGACCCGAAAAATTTACTGCGAATGTCTTCAGAGACGAGAAAATTTCACGCAAACTAGAGGTCATTGATATCGAAGAAGTTTTTTTCATCCCTACTGTAAACTCATCGGTAGTGAACTGGCTGAATATATGAAGTTCCTCGGAACATACAATGAAAGAGAAGGAGAATCACGTGAAGCTTTTAGCGGTGCACTCCCTCTCCCTGCCATTAGGTGAATAGCATTTTCTCTCCAAAACAACGAGTAACAGATTACTCAATAGGAACATTTCCTATCACAGCTGGAGCCACCATGAAATTTAGCAGCTTCATGATTCGCTTCATCAACTACGCGTTCGGGAATCCCACCTCCGAAGAATATCGTTTGGAACAAGTGAACCGCAACCCTGCAATTCATTTTGAGCAACTGCCAGATTTGGGATTCTTTGAAAACCATTGGAAAATTTCAGTAATGATCGATATGAGACCTGTGGATACAAAGATCGGAAAGTATAGACTCTCGCGTGGTTGCCTAGCCAGGGAGGTGATGCGGGCCAAGCATTCGGTCACGCATAATTACTTCACAGCCCACAACATTGGACCCTCTTTGCTGGACCCAGTCACGGAAGCTCATGTGCCAGATGAGAGAATTTTCGTTAATGAAATGCTGCCCCGTGAGAAATATGAAGAATACATGCGTTTGAGGCCGATTGCGCGGGGTTTAGGCTTCAAATACGTCTGGCACAGTGGCGGACGTTTCTGGGTAAGGCAAAGGAACGGTGATCGAGCCCATTCATTCGAGTCCATTACTGAGCTCCATGTAATTCGAACGTCGATGCAAGCAGTTCCAAATCATTCTCCCGGAACCCCGAACAACACCCGGAACAACTCCACCGTTCTGCAGCAAGATGAACACTTCATAGGAGCATCGACAAGAACTCCCTGACTAGGCACAGCAGCCGGGAAGCAGCGAGGGATTGGCAGTTCCTTGGGAGTGGGGTTTCTCAATATTGACTCACTCCGAGATAAAATTAAGCAACTTCGCGGGCTCGTCGCTCAAGATCCCTCCTACCACCTCTTTGGGGTGGCTGAATCGTGGCTGGATGATTTCGTAGACGACAGTCTCGTTCAGATC
>JAPYYZ010002497.1:0-13274 GCA_030522705.1 Eretmocerus eremicus | reverse complement strand
TTTCTCGCGTGTGATGAGAGATAGATAGATAGATACCTTTTTATTTGTCGGCGACAAAATTCTCAATACATATAAATCAACATATAAAGATTGTAATATGAAAATATCTGAATATACTCAAAAATTGTGTAAAAATAACACAGTCAGTTTAACTTACTTTGGTCAAGGTACAATTTCATTATCTCAAAACTAGTATCACATGAGGTCGGAAAAGACCAGTCAGCAAAGATAATAGGAAAAGTCTTTCATATAGATTGCTAGTGACTAAAATAGAAATTGAAACTGCCTCGCTGAGTCCGAAGACGCAACGAGAGGACGTGAGGGACTATCCAATAAATCAGAATCCGGAATATCGAGTGCAGTTAATATTTATTCGTGATCAGTTATAACCCGAGAGAGAGAGAGAGAGAGAGAGATCACCCGGGTACACTTAGGTGATCGATACACCCACGGTACCGTTCCCGACCTCTCCATGGGCACACTCATGGCGAGGAGGACAGGCCCGCACACTGACACACCGAATACCCTCCGCGTGAAACTCTTTATCGTAGAGCCGTGACATAGGATATTTCGACATGCACACATACATGTACATACTGGGTGCCCTCTGCGTTTCAGGGCAGCGGTTCACAGCCGCTCGCAGGGCAGACTCAACCTGAACGAACCATGTGAGTGGATCGTCCGAATTAAATTTGGGAAGATGGGGCGTGAGCTCTTTGTGAGAGCTTGGCTGGAATTGCGGATAAGGTACTTGATTGAATGGATTTGAGAATGCACTGTTGTCCGATTGACCACATTCTGGTGCGTTTGGATTTAGAGCATTGTTGTTGCTCGTGCTAGGGATGTTTATCAAGTTTTGCTGTACTTGCTGACTTTGCGTACTACTTGGTTGATCAGCATTCAGTTGCTGGCTATTCCAAGCGACAGATTGCTGTTGCTCAACTATGGCTGGTTTGCCTATATTGGTTAAATTGCTTTGCATTGATTGAGTATGCGTATCTAGCATTCTTGCATTTGTGCAAGTGAATATGTTTCAACTTTTTCACATGACGCTTCTACTATCGACTCGAGATCTGCTTAAGATGTACCCGCGATCACTGAACTAGTTGTTTGCTGAGGAAATTGTGCCTTAGTGTTATTTGTTTCTTTTTGACCAGTAGGCTCGTTTGAGTCGCCATCAGTCCCGTCTGTTGGGTCAGGCATTTTGACTACTTTTTGTTTCGCCTTTTTAATTTAGAAACTTTCATGGTACCTAGCACGCTTCTTTTACATGAATATCTAGCTCCGCTTCGCGTTCGAGAAAGTTGCTGCTCATCTCCGCTCATAAACGAAATTGGAAGAAAAATTTGAATGTACGAGATTATGTACATACTAGGCGCACACACAGGTGCTTACTTCCAATCAAATTCGCCATTGTGCAAGGTTACATGACTCGAATCTTCGTCGCTTAACTCGACGTATATGTACTTTGTGGGCTTAGGCGAAATGTAAACAAAAGTGGCGCGATGTTCTCATCGTTCGCCCGTGTGCGAATTGAGGCTAACCAGCCAGCGCGCTTGGCTTAGATGTTATGCTATGTCATGTTCCGCGCATTTAGTTTCTCAAGGGCACAATAATTATTTGCGCGCGTATTTGCGCTTTTCGAATTTCCGGGCGGAATATTTCGCGTACCTCGCATGTTTCGACGTGAAGCTTGTAGACTCTGGACCGTTCGACCTGAAGCTTGTAGATTCGTTGAGAAGCTTGGAGCTCGAAGTTTCTGCAAGGCGAGCTGCGACGCTCGCAGGGATGATTTGGCGAGCCGTGACACTCGCGAATTTGAGCGCGGGCAGTTACACCCGCACAGAGCGGCGAGCAGATTTCGCCGTGTGGTTGCTGAATGACGAGCACATACGCTCACGATGATGAGCGGCGAGCTGACATGCCCGCGGCGACGATGGCGAGCCTCAGATTTGCTCGCGGTGATGGCCGGCGCGCCGCGGCGGGCTGCGTTGCCCGCTGCGCTGCGCCATCGCTGCGATGATGGCGCGCACTGGCGCGACCGATCGTTGACGATCGTGTCACAAGCGTGGCCGAGACTCCTTCAGGAGGAGTTGGCCACCCAGCCGTCGCTGTACCTGTTGCACGGTGCTGTAACTGCTCCGATGTTCAGGCCGGTGACTGCTGATGGTCGATGCGCTGTAGAGCACGTGTGGAGATGTTGCTCCGAAATCGTCCGCTGCTTCGGGTCGGGCACGGCTGTTGCGGCACCTCTCACCTTGCTGGTGCTTGGCCTTCTCGGTCGTCGGGGTCACCAGTGTAGGCTTTCGCCTTATGTGCAGTGTGTATTTATCCCGTAGGACTGGGATTCGGGACGCAGATAGATCAGCCAGCGGTTGCTAGAAAATAGATAACTATTCATTCAACGCTCTCACAGGCTTGCGCTCGCTCTTGCGGGCTTGCGCTCGCTCTTGCGGGCTTGCGCTCGCTCTTGCGAGGCCAATGCGCTCGAGGCGTTAGCGCGACTCCTCTTTCATCTGACTCCCTCGTCTTCGTGGGGCGCTCCCCACTATGTCGCACTGAGGGTGTGTGTGTGCACATGCCCAAATCTCCAGATGCGAGTCCCTCTGCGATGTTGCTTCTCGCCGTAAACGCTGCTTCAGGTCCAAACCCGCTCCATCCAACCACCGCGTCACTTGGCCGTCGCTCCTCAGAGATGCACACGATCGGGCGCACACTCTATCGTGCGGGATAGTACGCCTTCCTCGCGCGTCCCGGCCCGCATCTCCCGTCCACCTCGATTTCGAAGCGTCGCGTCCCGGTGCATGTTCGCGCGCGTGAACGCAAAGATTTCGATGCTGTGGCCTAGTTCGACCCTAACACTCGCGCCCATCCCCACGCTCCCGCGGCTCTGCTTCGCGCGAATGCCATCGTCCGCGCTCAATTGCTCCGTGCACGCAATTGCGCTCGACACCGACGTTCGCGAGAGGCAGAGTCGCGGGGGCGTGGGGATGGGGTCTATTGCACTCATTTGGATCATGTTTTTTCACTCAATGTTAAACACAAAAAGCTCTTCGTCATTCATCGCTTAGATGCATTATTTCGGATTTATAAGCCTTGCAGCTTCAGAAAAGCGCGATTTTCCAACGGTGACCGAAAGCAACAACGTAATAGGAAAACAATCTTGTCACTGTACATAGCTGTCTCTTCATATATCATTTACAAGATCCAATAGCCGGAAACGACGTTGCCAGACTAAAATCCATCGCTTTCTCGAATTTTTGATGAACAGTTTATCGTTCATTCGACGTTAATTCTTACATCATCGCCTTGGCGCTTGTGAACGGTATACTTCCAACCCGAATCTGTCAACTTCTGGTATTAGCTTTCACAAATTTCGTTCGAACTAATTATGAGGTGATTGTGGTACGGCAGCTGTGATCACTGGAATATGTACGATAGGGCCGGATCGCGACCCCTCAGAGTATGAGTAACGAGCAACCACGCACTTTGCTCAATTCCAAACATTCCTGCTATGATACTCGAGTATTAGAGATGCGTGAGCTTGCCATATGCGATACCAAGCATGTCGCAATGTTGTCGGCTCCGTTTTTGCGACAGGCTCGTGCGTGACACCCAGCCTCTCTCTAACATTAGGGGTTGCGAATTTTTTTCGGTGAACCTGCAGTGGCCAATCGTCTAGAACGCGTGATGGTACGTGCCTAGATAACGCGAGCAGCCACACGTGAAATTGGCGGGAGCAGCTGATCAGAGATTGGTTGGGAGGTAGCGCATGCGGGGCCAGACGAGGTTCGAGATGACAAACATTCAATTCGTCAATAGCCTGCGTAAACAACATTGTCGAAAGGACAGCTTGCACCAGGATACGCGGGCGAGTACCTTGTGGCGTAGAGTAAAAGATCATCGTAACATACGAACGTATTCCAGTAGCCAGACTGTACGTTGTGTCTCTTTCCAGTCCTTCAACAATTTCTCATCAATAAACAATGATGAGGCAGGAGAACCAAATAACGTTACTAAATTGGGCAAATGCAGATCTACCCGAGAGATTGTTTCGAATTTTCTCTGAATGATCTCAAAACACAGCTTCCATCCAGTTTAGCACTATACTGGTACAAAGCAGCGATTAAGGAATGCTTTGGAGAAATATCTGATAAATCATACAGATAGATCAGATTCTGCTCCATACAGAAATAATCTCTGCTACCTCAAAAATTTGTTCCAAAGAAGGGACTTCGAACAGTCATGGCTCGAGACAGATATCCACTCCATTCAAATAATTGCTCCAAGGTCAGTTAACCTCCCTCTTTTCACAGTAAATACCAAACCCTGTTCGTTTATCCTGATAATCAGGCGGAAGCATGTATAATCTATGCCAGAACGAAAAGTGTTCATACTGCGCATGCACTGCCAGAGGGTTGGGTACTCTTCGCTTTGCACAGTACCAGCGTTTCTTCATTCCGTTGAAGATGGACAAACAGGATTCGGTTCAAATTATTGATGTACCTCAGTGGATTGATCCTGGAGAAAACATTTCGGATACTTCTGGAGGCCGTAGAAAAATCATGTAACGAGTTATGGCTGCTGGCAGTTTCCATTTTCACAAGGGATTCTTATGAATGAACAATGATGAATGTAAAGAAGCGAACGGCGTTATTGAACGGAGCAAGATCAGATACATCCGAATTGACTCCTCAAAATTGTTCTTCGGTAGTTTTGAAACGCAGCTTGTGAACTCTCATTTTCGATGATGTAGCTCATGATTGCATCCATCATGCTTGAGAAGGGTTGCGTGTTGATGAGGGTTGCACATCATGTATTTTGCTCGAAAAGTTTTTTGTTGTGATAAGGAAGAAAAATTTGTCCCTGTGACATATATTCGCTATGATGTCGAGTCGACGTCTACATTAGAACCTCCAAGCGTTACAGATTCCTTCACAGATCATGAGTATCTCGTTGAATGGTTCTTTTGTGGCAATCTAGGTGTAAAATGTAACTCTACAGAATAAGATCATGACTATGAAGGAATGCCTGCAAGAATGATGCCTGCAAGGATCTAGGAATTGAGTGAATAATGTTTTGGCTAACATGTATGATCTTCTGTTTTGTTGCGCTACATACTGTGGAATACTTCATCGCACAGTGAAAATAATGTCCCAAAATCCTAGAGGCTTCCGCATTGAATTTCTGAGTTTCTCTGGAGTATAGAACTCTTTGTCTGCACACATATGGATACATTGTGGAAATGATGATTTGATGTAAGCGAAAATGGTACTCAATATATGTTACCTCATCCTATTTCAGCATCTGCAGTTGATGTCGCTAAAAGGGCCCAGGAACTACAGCGTAAGGAAAATTGAGCGGATGAGAGTACTCCCTCATCTAGCAAAGGAGAAACTGATATGACACAGGGCTCGGCTAAGGTAACGTGTTAATGTTTTGACTTGGAGAAATCATGTTAACAGAAGAATTTTTCATTGTACCAACATGAGTTTACTATTTGTCAACATTATTTTCATCATGATGTATCAACATACATGACAAAAAAGAAGCGTGATGCCCTGACAAGACAGATGTCAATGAAACAACTGGTACAGTGGAAGAACCAGAGATCTGTTGTAATGTCCAACAGCATTATCACAACAAATTCAAACACTGACCAAGATTCAGGTGGGAATCCCCAGGATACGATGCACCAGACTCCACGAGCTGGGAAAGATCCGAGGAGTACACGAACTCTCCAAGAATTAGCCCAAAACACACAAGAGCGAGATCAATATGATGAATTTAACAATTTTGGCGCTATATATTTTAGTTATTATAACCTCGTATCTTCTTAACACGATCTGGTTATTGGGATGACACCTACCAAGATTTGCTTGCTCAAAGAGAGGAGGTTTTCAACCATGATCGAAAAATCTCCCCTTCCCCCCTTTTTTGGTTATGACACCCGCTAGTCAGCAATCATCTCAAAGCAATATTCTCCTAAGTTAGCATTCTGTTAAAATGAAAAACTATTCCACCTTTCCACGTATCTTCTAAATACTCCATTCTGATTTTACTCATTATGAGAGATGTGAATATACAAATTGCCAGTCTGATTGAGTGGGCAGGAACTGAATCATTGGGTGTATTTGTGCACCGAGAAGGTGAGTGAGTTCCTCTTCTCCGATTTTTGAGTATTGCGCAGACTCTAACGAACAGATATCGTTAGGCTTAAATACTGTTCAGTGCTCGCAGAAACTGCAAAGAGGAGTCTTATAGATTTTTGCAAAGAAAATCTCCAAAAGCTGTGAATTCATGCTTCTTCTCTCCATGAATTGATACAGCTGCAGCCACTTGAAGGATTGCCCACCCATCAGATTATGATTGTCAGAGATATCATGGAAATTATGTACAAAAATGTTCCAAAGGTTGGGTTCATACAGTTATATTATATCACAGACTTCATATTTCCAAAATCTGATTGAGAAAAAATCACAACCATGTGCTCAATACAGAGCGCAGGCCAGAGGAGCATTTCCAATACTGTCAACACAGGCACCCGGCTGTTGCATGACTCAACTGTAAAATTGGGATCCACTTTTCACAGCACTAGATAGTTCATATAGCACTCTAGGGAACATCTTGTAAAATCAGGGATCACAACACATGTATGTAGGCGAGACTTTCAGTATCTACCCTCAGCTTTAACCATGCTTGTTTCAAAATTTTGACCAATCCGTGATGTCACGTGATGATATTGTCCCAAACATCATGATGTTTGGGACAGTATCATCATGACTCTGCAAAATAACTTAATATCATGTGTGGAAAACTCCGCATGCTAGCTGATAATATATTTTTCATGATGTGAAAATTTGTTGATAAAACTCCATGATATCAAACGGCATCATCTCACGGCATTATAGGAAACTCATGATGCCAATTAATGGTGGCTTTTCAACAAATCTTCATATCATCTGGATGTACTACCAACCAACTATATGAGTTTTTCAAACACTCTGTTGAATGGTATTGCAAAGTCATGATGATATTGTCCCCAACACCATGTGACATAATGAAAGAAAAAGATGATCAACATCATAATTTTTTTCTTCAGTAGATAAGTCATCAACATTGTGGATTCCATATCAGCAATAAATGCTATTCTCAATCTCCAGTTTTGTTACAAGGCTTGTTAGATTCCTCACATTTTGAGAAAATCATCGCACCCATGATTGTAGAAAGCACATTTCGGTGTAAATTGGGATATCTGAGGATTATGTTTGCTGATGGCTCAGCCTGATGTTTCGCATCAGTCGTTTAATGGCACTTGCACGAATAGAGATACATGCATGGGAGTGAGTGAATTCGCACGATCAAGTCCCAGGAGGTGGCGCCAGTCCTGCCCAAAATAAATGACTCATTTGTAAAGACTTATTGATTTGAGACTCTAGGAATGGGTCATTTCGGAAATGACTCATCAGAAAATCTGTTTGGAACAATTTTGATGCACACATGGATGCAGATTGGGAAACTGAATGCGATGCATTGATTATTGAAGAATTCCCCAGATTCCTTCGATGAGTCATTTCTAGTGAGTCATTAAAAAAAATCATTTTTAATGACTCATTTATCAAACGACTCATTCCCCGTGTCTCAAATCAATGAATCATTACAAAAAAGTCATTTGTTTTAGGCAGGGAGTCGCAGCTCTGAGTGGTATAAAAAGTCATTTGATCCCCACGTGCAGATACGTAGTTCTATTAGTGTCGAGGCCAGAATCTGTGGATTTCCTCTACCTTTAAGAGCCTCGGCACTCATTCGCCAAATGTGACACTTTCCCTTCCAAGTGCGAATTTGTGTTACCCTAGTATAACCAATAGAATACGTAGATCTGCGTTGACGATTCCGCGAATAACAAGAACAGCGTTGTTGATGACGCTGACCACCTAGATCAGCGTTGTAATCCTTCTCATACGAGTCGTTTACGCACCTATGTCATGATGTTATGATTCGTAAAAAATGCGTGGAATGACTGTTTGGTACTGAACTTCCGGACCGATGACTCACGTGGTGCTTCTATCTATCAATCTATCCATCCACTAATTGCGACTAGAACGAGTTGACTCTTCCATTCTCCCTTGGTGTAAAGACTCTCTCCGGACAAGGGATCGAGATGTTTTTTCGACCCCTCTTGGATCGTGGCTTCATCTACTGTAGGTCAGTGCCGCGAGGAAAACCGGTAGTGCTTCGAAACATTCTCAGATTACAAATTTCCTCAACATTCCCGATTTTTCCACAAAAAAGTGCAATTTTGAGGGTTGCTCTCCAAATTATTTCGACATCTTTGCGACAAGAAGGAACTATATACATTCACAACTTTGAATTCGCCATCCACCTTACACCTCGGCAGATTATTTTATCATACAAAGAAAGCTGATACATGGGAAAATCCATGCTGGCCCAAGCTGCCATAGTAGTCGAAAGCAATGATTAGAAAAAGCTAGATTATCTTGTCGGAGTCACTCAAGTCTTACTTGAAGAGCAGATGCAAATCTCACTCCAATATCTGGCACCAAAAATGTTCGAAGACGGAACGTTCTCATCAACCCTTCCAGCACACTTATTGGATTCATCAAAAAAATCATATCTGGGGTTATATGATTCTGTAGGTCTCGAAGGGCTCTCCTCATTTTTTAAAAAATTTTCTGATTGATCTAAGAATGATAAGTAGCACGTCCATAATTATGAGCATTTGTCGCATCTGTTATCTTGTGACTATTTATATTGGAGAAAACAATACTACTCATCAATGATAATAATGAATTGCTATGGAAAATATCGTAACACGAGGATATATTTACCAAGAACAATTATTGGACAGAGAACAAAAGAAAAGGCAAGAACTCATATCGTTCATGGATGAGTACGATTCGAACTGTGTCAACCAAGAACAACAATGCGAACATCATTATTTGTGGAATTGGTGAAAGCGATTTCTCTTGCTACTCAGCACAATCAAAAAATGTACGTCACAGTTCAAACAAAATGCGATTTATCCCTCCGCTCCAGTTTTTACAGTGGGATGCGGTTTCTTTTCAATCACACTGGTGCAAAAGATCGACAATGTCAAGCTGAATTGACAAATCTGGCTCGTCTCCATGATCAATACGTTTTTTGGAAATCTCATATCCTATTTTTGGATGAAATGAAGATACATACACACACTCATATGACGTGCGCATCTGCACACTTATATCATTAATTATCAACGAGCACATTGCAATTTTTCTTTGATACCGCGCTTACAAAAGGGCATACGCTCCACGTATAACCCGATACACTCTGTTACACGGCATCCGTAAAACACCGTATACTACGCGAGGCCCGACTACCACGCCCGCGAAATGGGTATACACTCCACGTATAACACAGTACACCCTGTTATACCGCATCCATATAACGCTATATACTATGTTAACGTCTTCGAGTATAACAGGATGAGGCACAACTACCGCGCTTGAAAAAGGGGTATACGCTCCACGTATGACACAGCACACTCTGTTACACCACCTCCGTATAACACCATACACTAAGTTACTACTCACGCCTATAACAGATCTCATGAAACGCGGGACGAATATACGGTTCCCGTATAACATAGTACACCCGGTTATACCGCACGCGTACAACACTACATACAAAATACAGCTCCGCACGTATGAAATCCTTTTCTTTCCGGTAAACACCTCCCGGGTATATAAGACCGGGATTCCGAAACTCAATAATCAGTTCTCCTTCGACGCACCGTCACGACGCCAACTCCACGACACTCGGCCCCTCCGCGGCCACGCTGCTCTAGCACTCCGTCGCGCCTCCTGCCACGACCGGGGGCGCCGTGCCCGCCGCGATGTGCGCTACATCGTGAGTGTTGTAAAGTGCTCGATAACTGTGTTCCGCACCTCGGCGACCGCGTCGCAAGTGCACTTCGAACGCATTTGTGTTATTTGTGATCCCGATCCCATAACGCATTGACAGTGATCTCCCACCACCGAGATCACAGCCTGGGCACTGTCACATATCTTATTCTCTACTTATATAGATTTTGATACGGCACGAGAAATTGGAACTATTTGGCAAGAAAGTGAGAAAACGATCAGTGCGAAAGTGAGGCTCATCCACCCATAATCATGGACATCGTCCTTTTAGCTCATTACACAGCACGCATACTACTCAGTCTTGGAAGAATTCGAAATCGTGTGTCACTGTTGAGCGGAGAAATTGCCCATCCACGAAAAGTAGCTCAAATGCGAAAAAAAGTTATATGAAGAAAATCACAAATCTAGGTTTGATTTTTTGACGTGCTGCATAGGAGTTTTGCGTTCCGAACTTGTAACCTTAGCTACTCTGATCAGACTCTGGGCTTTTTCTTATAGATTTGCCAATAACAAAGACTATCGCAGTGATTCTAGATAGTATAAATCTTCGGTATTCAATCAAAACACAATTGGAGAGGAGGAGACTGAATGTCCATAATTATGAAAATTCGTGCTGAAAGGGTTAAGGAACATTTTCTGATCCGAGGAAAATCGTGGCGAAGATGTATGTGGATTCTCTTATCCGCTAGAGAAACTCACTGAATTTACATGGCCTTCATGGAAAACTCATAACAGACGCAATATTTGGAACGATTGTTATGAATCAGTATCTTAGCTAATTTAAAACTGATTGGATGGGTAATTAGCTATTTCAAATCGGTGAACTACTCGTATCACCATGCTTTTGCACCACGATCAGACATCCCGAATCCAAAATTGTAACTAGTTCGGAAGAATTGCTATTTTGAGAATGTCAAACTGTTTCGGTGTATATTATGTGATATTGATGATATCCGTATGAATAGATTACCCGACGATTATATCGCGAGATGGGGAACTGGGTTGATGAATTGCTTAATAGAATGTGAATCAAGCCGACGCTCCTTTCTGAAGAGGTGCAGAGATATACAAGACTTTATGAACCCAGATCTCCGAAACCACATTTCAAGTGAGAGGCTCGTCTCGTATCACAGAAAGAACGAGAGAGAGTGAGAGAGCAAGAGTTCAATCTGATTCCGAATCCCTTTGTGTATCAATGACTTGAGCACGCCGAATATTTTCAGGCTCTGGTGCTAGCAATGATGGTAGCAGAGGATTGAGAGCACCTGGGAGTGAAGAAAATTCTCCGGAACAGATATCTCCTCGGGATAATATACATAGTAATGTTGAAAGAAGTCGCGCGTCGCCCTCACCACAACGTAATAGGAATATCCTGACGGCTGAGCGAAGACGAACGAGGGAGAGTAGTCGATTAATAGAACGGATCCAGAAGGAAGTGCGGGGTTACGGTGCAATTCGCTCTGATGCTGATGGTATTTCTCAAAAATCTTCAATACCCGAAAGAATTGCACTGTGACTAAATCTCCGTATACAACCATACCTATCCTCGGAGCTCTTTATGAAGCCTTTGAACTGCTGATAATCCCAATGAATTCTCATTCATTTCTCATTCTTGCAGGTAACTTGCACCGGTCCCAGACGAGGATAAGTAGTTTGGTAACAAACGGATTGACCTTCTTCTGTGACAGCGCTAGAGAAGGCCACAACGAGTATCGCAAGCGATATAAAATTCAGAATGGAATGGTATGTAGGTTTGGAAGCCTTCCTAATTTTTGGAAGAACTCACGTCGATTCCGTTTCAGCCGAAGGAAAGCTTGCGGATATCTGCGACAAGAGATAATCTCTCAGCTATTAATTCTGTACTGATGGGTACTGAGAATCGAAACATCTATGTCGTCAAGTTGAATATTTCTTGATCGATTTAGAATTCGCGGCCTATTCGATCTATTCTAATACTATTTTGCATCGATACGGGATCGCACTGTGCAGCATAGATTTCAAGCATGTTAACAAAAATTATTCACCCCTGGGACTCCCATAGTAAGAGCTCACCGGAACGCTTTTAGGTAGTGATACACCAACTACGCGAGTTAGAGAAATTTAACCTCACTTTTCGATCCACGTCGATTTATTGAATATCATTGAAATAACTGATTGTGGCCTTTTTCCGAGGGAATAGGATACGGAAACGAATAACCAAGCCATCGCGAACATAACCAGTCACGATCGATATGATGTTGTTCCTCAGAATTGGATTCGCGTGGGTAATTTTGGATTTTTCGATAGCAATAACTCAAAAAGTATGTGGTCAATCGTGAGCGGAGGTAGCCATGAAATGCACCGCCATGGGAACTCGTGTATCGTCTACTTTCCTGATTTTTTTTATGATCAGACTTTTTTGTAGATCTCGTTTTGTCATACTTTTTGCGGTCGCTCCCATAAGCCCAATGCTAAAATCATCCAAAACATGCCTACTTTTGATGCCTGTATCTCCGATACGAGGTGGTCAATCGTCCCAAAATTTTGCACACATATTCATCTGGACTTCAATTACTCTCTTACGAAGCTTGCAACCTTTCTTTTTATCAAGAATTTTGGTGTACAATTACCTTGAAAATAACCGATACCAAGTGATTGCGAATTCTCATTGCCATGAGAATTGTAAGGTTAAATTCCTTATTGTGATAGATATTTGGAAATTTTCGTTAGCCGAGAAAAAAAACCTATCGGCGACGATTCTAAAGGGTTTTCTAACCATGGGCCGAGCGATCCAAGAGGGCTTGCACTATAGTCTATTTTGATCCAAGGGATCAAAAGTTAGATTCCGCGCTTTGAGTGATTTTACCCGACCCGAGCCGAGGGCGAGGGTCGAAATCATCACGAGAATGCAAAATCCAACATTTGCGGCCGTGTATGAAGGGACAACTTTTGGAAATTCGTACATGAAAGTCACGAGTCCGTGTGTCGAATGCACTTTTACGCACGAAGTCTCAAAAAAGTAGTTCAATACCCTGAGAGCTCTACCATACAAAAGCGGCATTTTTCGACGTTGGATTAATTGAGAGGTTTGGTGAAAATATCTGCAAGGTTCTGCGTACGATTCGTTCGACATACGCTATGATAATTTTGATACATGGATTATTTCATGACCTTCATCGATTTATAATTCACACTTTTCATTCAAACACAGATTCAGCTTGGCTTGGAGATCGTAGAGCACCCGACAACTTGGGGATTGGTTGAAGCAGAGAAAAATCCTTGGTCATTCTCGCACCGATTGGCGAACATCGTTTGGGGCCCAGATGAGCTCAGCAATCGGTCATTTGCACCGGAGACTGGGAAGCCTGAGAA